>PVHY01024408.1:0-19676 GCA_004024945.1 Uropsilus gracilis
AATAGCTGGGCGTGGTGGTGTGCGTCTGTAATCCCAGCTACCTGGGAAGCTGAGGCTGGGGATTGCTTGAGTCTGTGGTACCCCGGGCAACAAGAGCCTGCGGTTCCACGGGCAAAAATAGCAAGACCTAGTCTCAAAAAAAAAAATAAATAAATAAATAAATAAATCATACATTGAAAGAAGCCAAAATGGAATGACCCGGAGAGTCACAACTCATCTACACAGTGCTTCAGAAAAGGTTATGTGGTAGTAGATACCAAGGACCAGCACAGAGACAACCCTTATCCACTAGCATATTCCAGCAGCAGGTACATTAATCTACAGAGCAGGTCAATGAGTGGCAAGTATCCTAAACATTCCTTCACAAGGTCTCCCTGGTTTTAACTCAGTCACAATCCCCTGAAGATAATAAGGACAAGATCTTCCTGAGGTTTTTTACCTTTTTTTTCTTCCCACTCAAATTTCTGCTGTTGTTTTTGGAAACTGTGGAAACACATCCAGAGCTGGTTTGAAGTACAATGATAGATGTTAGTTTCCGAGGTCTTATGATAAGAGAATAAGACATTCCAGTGAGAGGCACAGAAAAAGATATGGGGATGGAAATCAACCTATTGGCTTTATTTTTGCTGCCTGGTCAAGACTCAGAACAGCTCAAAGTCACAGAATTGAGGCTGAGATGATCTCCTGTCTGAAAAATAGGACACTCAAACTCACTCATATTTATTGATAGTATAAGAAGTCATATGCCATGTGCTGGGGACATGGTAATGAAAAAGAAAATTCCTTGCTATCAGGTAGCTTACATTTAGTGAGAAAAAAAGACACAAAAAGGTAAACAAATAGCAATCCGTTTCTGGATAAGTGATGAGTGTTAGGAAGCAAGGGGGAAAATATGACTGGGGGATGGGGGCTTTGTTAGGTAGGGAGGCCTGGATAGGCTCTGAGGAAGTGACTCTTGAGTAGGGATCTGTATGATAACAAGTAACCAGACATGCAGCAGTCTGTGGGAAGAGTCTTCCAACAATCTTTTCCTTTACCTTATCTCATTCACCCACACACACATTTGATATGCCCCAGGTCTTGTGATTACCAGTTAAGTGCAGACTTCCAAAATAGCTTGCTCTTAAGCAGTTCACTCTTTGCAATCACTGAAAAGGAATCCAGTTTAAAAATTGCAGACACAAAGAAATAAACCATTACAAGAGAATGAAAAGGTAAAATGAATTTTCATTTAAAGAGCTAGAAATAAAAGAAAAAATAAAGATATATTATAACTTAAACATAATAGTTTGGTTAAACAGAAAATTGAATATAACTAAAGAGAGAATTAGCAAAATGAAAGATGAACTAAGGAAATCATCCTGAATTCAATGCAAAAAGATAGAAAACATGAACATTAAGAACACAGAGGTGCACAGAAAAGAAAAAAATTTTAAATGAGGGAGCAGCAATTTTCAAAGAGCTTACATATATAAAATTTCCAAAACTGAAGAGACATTAGTTCTCAGATTGAAGGCACACGCCAAGTTAAATTTAAAATATGCTTACAATTAGATACTCATAGCATAAACACAGAATACCAAAGACAAAAAATGAGTTATTCACAAAGGAAATATCAAAACAATAAGTCAATGAATTAGATAATGTAGGCAAAATAGACAACTTTAAAGTTCTCAATAAAGAAAAGCCCAGGATTACATAGTTTCACTGGTGAATATTCTATTGAATATTCAAAAAAGGATTAGTATAAATTCTTTGTAAACTCTTCCCAAAAAATAGAAAAGGAGGGGTTATTTCCCATCATATTCTATAAGGCTATATTATCATGGTATCAAGATCAGAGAAAGCATTACAATGAAACATGGCACAGTCCAATATTCCTAACTTAAATACAAAAATACTGACAAATTAAATCTATAACACTTATGAC
Organism: Uropsilus gracilis; assembly: GCA_004024945.1. Taxonomy (NCBI): domain Eukaryota; kingdom Metazoa; phylum Chordata; class Mammalia; order Eulipotyphla; family Talpidae; genus Uropsilus; species Uropsilus gracilis. The sequence goes on from PVHY01024408.1 coordinate 1,931, forward strand.
TTTGTGGCGTTATACCAGAAAAACAAGACTGAGTTAACATCCCAAGATTATAACTAAAGATATTACTAATAGATATTACTAAAGATAATAACTAAAGGTATTACTAAAATAAAACTTGAAACCATCTAATCACAACAGACATCAAAAAAAAACCACATCTGACAAAATCTAATACCCTTCCATGATAAAACTAACAAACTAGAAATATAAGAGAATATTTCTAACCTTATAAAGACCATCTTTTTAAAAGCCTCATAAGTACTTTATATTTACTAGAGAAGACAAGGATGTCATTAAAGCCATTTCTAGTCAATAAAGTACTGTAGTTTTATAATTAAGACTTTTCTTAATTGTAAGAAATAGAAATAAAGAAATAAAGATACCCAGACTGAAAAGGAAGAAGAAATAAAGAAATAAAAGACACCCAGACTGAAAAGGAAAAAGCAAAACTATTCACAGATGACATGATCTTATATGTAGAAAATTCTGATTAGTTCACTACAGAAAGGATTATTATGAAAGAATTAAGCAGGGTTGCAGGGGTGTAAAAAAAAAGAATTTAGCAAATTGGCATAATGCAAGATCAATACATGAATGTCAATCATATTCCTATACAATAGTGAAAATGAAAACAATTCCACCTATGCAGCAGCAAAAACCATAAAATAACTTATAATAATTAGCAAGAGAAGTGTAAAACGTATGCAGGGAACCACAAAATGCTGTTTAGAGAAATTTAAAAAGACATGAATTTAAAAATATCCATGTTCGTAGATCAGAACACTTAACCCAGTGTTAAGCGTCCATACTTGCCAAATTGATCTATATATTCAACTCAGTCTAATCTAAATTCCCAGCTGATTTTTTTTATAGAAATTGGCAAGATAATCCTAAAATTCATATGGAAAAGAAAGAAACCAAAATAACTGAGAATCTTTAAAAGAACAAATTTGGAAAACTTAGTTCCTGCCTTCAAAATTGACTATAAGGCTATAATTATCGACTGTACTGCACAGATATAAAGACAGACATATAGGTTAATGGAACAGAATTTAGAGACAGAAATAAAACCATGCATTTATAGTCAGCTGATTGTCAGTAAGGATACGAAGGCAATAGGAAAAGAATAGTCTTTTTGACCAATGGTGGTAGGATAATTGGATGGTCATATACAAAAAATAAATTAATTTGGACATATAAATCCACAGCACATACAAAAATTAAGTCAAAATAAATTATAGACCTAATAAGAGCCATAATTCTAAAAACTCTTAGAAGAAAACATAGGAGTAAATACTTGTGAAATTGGATGAGCAATTGTTTAAGATACAACACCAGAAACACAAACAACAAAACCAGAAAAAATTGGGACTTTGCAAAAATTAAAACTTTATGTATCTGGCCTGTCATGGTGGCGCATGCTTTTAAGCGACAGCTTATGAAGTCGTAGCCAGGACTAGGGATCTCAGTTGGAGACCTGCCAGGGCAACATAGCGAGACTTTGTAGGTGGGTGTGGTGGCACGCGCCTGTAATCCTAACTACCTGGGAAGCTGAGGCTGGGGATCACTTGAGTCCATGATACCATGGGCAACGTGAGCCTGCGGTTCCCCAGGTAAAATTAGCAAAACCTAGTCTCAAAAAACACTTTTATGTATCTCAGAGGACACTATCAAAAAAGTAAAATAAAACAAAAACACAAATCATGGAATAGAAAATATGTGTAAATCATATATCCAACAATGAACTTATATCTAAAATATATTAAGAATTCATATAACTAAACAATAAAAAAAGTAGACCAATTTAAATATGGGCAAAGATTGAAATAAAAATTTTTCCAAAGGAGAGATACAATGAACAATAAGCACTTGGAAAAAATGCTCAATATTATTAATCTTAGCAAAATGCAAATCAAAACTATAATAATGATACCACTCCATATCTACTAGGATAGCTAAAACCCAAATATTCAATAACAAGTGTTGGTAAGGGTGTAAAGAGATTAGAACCTTTGAGTATTACTGTGAAAAATGTAAACTAGTGTAGGCCAGGCATGGTGGAGCATGCCTGTAAGCAGCAGCCTAGGAAGCTGTGGTGGGCACCAGGGATCACGGTTTGAGTCCCACCTGGAGCAACGTAGCGAGACCTAGTTCCAAAAAATTAGCTAGGCATGGTGGCGCGCACCTGTAATCCCAGCTACCTGGGAACTCTGAGGCTGGGGATTGCTTGAGTCTGTGGTACCCCAGGCAACATGAGCCTGAGGTTCCATGGGCAAAAATAGGGAGACCCAGTCTCAAAAAAAAAAAAAAAAAAAAAGTACCTCAAAAAAATGTTACCTCAAAAAGGTAAACACAGAGTTGCTATATAACATAGCAATTCTACCCCTTACTATATAATTTTCTACTTCTGTGAGAATTGAAAATATACATCTGTGTCTACACAAAAAGACATACAAAATTATTCATAATAGCTAAAAAAGAGAAATAGCTTACTCAAATATTCATCAACTGCAAATGAATAAGCAAAATATAGTATACTCATATAATATTTGACAATTGAAAAAAAACTAGTAACATGGCACAACAAAAAATTCTGGAAAATATTAAGAGAAATAAGCTAGTTATAGCTCATGAATTTACTTATGTGAAATACCCAGAACAGGCAAAGCCATAGCAATAGAGAGTAGATTAGCGACTGCCCGGGGATGGGGCAAATGGGAAATGATTAATACTGAGTTCAGGGTTTTGATGGGGGTGATAGAAAGTTTTAAACTAGATACTGATGATGGTCACACAGCCCAATAAATACACTAAAACCCACCGAACTATATAATTTGCAAGAGTGAATTTGAAGAACTATGAAATATAGTTTAGTAAAATTACAAACCATTCAAATTTTAAGCATAGTAAATCAGTAGGAAAAGTATAAGACTTCAATAACTACTACTAGAAAATGTGGCTACTCCCCTGAAGAAGAAAAAACAAAAACAAAAAAACTTAGTTCCATCTGACAATGTTTTGAGTGGTTTTCAACCTAGGTTGGACAGGAAAGTCACCCGGGTCATTTCGTAACTATGCTTGGATTCCACCCAAAGATATTTTTATTTTATTGATCTGCTCTGAAGTGAGGCTCAGACAACAGTACTTTTTTAAAAGCTCCTCATGAGCTCCTAGACATTTTAATGTGTCACCAGAGTTGACATATAGTATCATGGAAGAAAAAAATTCCAGGTAAATGTAAAGTGTAGGCGTGGGAAGCAAAACATCAAAAGAAAATGTATTAAAATAAATTTACAAAATCAGAGCAAGAAAGGATTTCTTAAAAAAAAAAAAAAAAAAAAAAAAGAAAGGATTTCTTGACCAAGACTCAGAAAGTACAAACAACTCTGGTAATTCTGGGAACATCAAAATTAAAACATCCCTAAGGAAAATGGCATGATTATTATTATTCATTAAAGACAATTTAGAGATATTCAAATACTATATCCTTCAAAAGACATCTGTTCATTATTTAATAGATATATTTCTCCTAATTCCTACAAATCAAGAAGAAAAAGGAAATGGCATTTAAAACTGAAAACTATACAATAATTATTAATATGTTGCAAAATGGCGGCACAGAGGGACAGTTTCCTGTGTTGCCTTCCCTTTTTGGAGCTTGAATCAAGTGGATACATTATTTACTTAATTTTTTTCTGTAATGTGAAGGGCAAAGACCTACAGGATAATAAATACAATTGACTAATAAACATGAAAAGAGTACAATACTACCTGTAATCAAATTATGAATTTTAAAAACCAATTTTTTAAAATAATTTTAAAATACTATTTCAATATAAATATTAAGAAATACAATATAAATATTAGTGAAATAGGGGCTTTGTTACTTCTGGTAGAACTATAAATTGGTTACAATTCATTTGGGGGCATTATCTGGTATGGAAAAGTTCAATTATATGTAAAAGTACACTTTGTAAGGTTGGGTATGGTGGCGCATACCTGTAGGTGGTAGCCTAGGAAGCCACGGCTGGGACCAGGGATCATGGTTCAAGTCCCACCGGGGGCACGTAGCAAGACCTAGTGCCAAAAAAATAGCTGGGTATGGTGGCGCGTGCCTGTAGTCCCAGCTACCTGGAAGCTGAGACTGAGGATTGCTTGAGTCTGTGGTACCCCAGGCAATGTGAGGCTGTGGGCTGTGGTTCCATGGGCAAAAATAGCGAGACCTAGTCTCAAAAAAAAAAAAAAAAAGGACACTTTATAATTCCCACTGCTGACATATGTAGTAGAGAAGACTGGCACTAGATGTTAAATATTGTACTATTTATAGTGGTGAAAAAATTGAAACCGACATATTCAATAAAGGAATACTATAGCTATACAAAAGATACTATGTAGGACTTAAAAATACTAGATTTAAATATATCAACATGGATAAAAATAGGTAGCAATGTGGGGTTAAAGAACATTCAACTCAGTACTAAATAAGTACATACTACAAGTTACTTGCAGAGTTCAGTAGAATGCATAAAATTATGCAAGGAATGAAAAACACCATATTCAGAAGAATTTTATTTCCCCTAAAGTAATAGAAGAAAACTATCAGGGAGGAAAACAAGGGAGGCTTCCACTACATCGAAACATCTCAGCTCTAGGGCCGGGCACAGTGGCTCATGCCTGTAAGCTTCAGTCCATGAAGCGGCCAGGGCTAGGGTCGCAGTTCGAGTCCCGCCTGGGGCCCGTAGCAAGACCTAGTTCCAAAAAAAAAAAAAGCTGGTTGTGGTGGCGCGGGCCTGTAGTCCCAGCTACCTGGGAAACTGAGGCTGGAGATTGCTTGAGTCTGTGGTACCCTGGGCAATGAGAGCCTGCAGTTCCACAGGCAAAAATAGTGAGACCTAGTCTCAAAAAAAAAAAATTCCAGCTCTATAATACACTAGAGAAGTAAATATAGCCGTTACCATGTGCTACATCTGCACAGTGGGAACATGGGAGTAGGGATACATAGGCAGAGGTAGCCCAGATCAGCTGGATCAACCAGGCCCAAGACTGCACAACATGAGCATCTTTCAGAACCAAAACAAAAGAACAAAGTTCCTGATGGAAAGAGGCCTGGGATTTTTGGAAATCCATCTCCTCCCTGTTATTTTCTGGCCTCAGTAAGTGCTGGGTGGCACCCAGGTTGAGGGTTTGCAATGCAAATGTATGGAAAGTGTTCTTGTTTCCAGAGACAAGTGCCCTTTGGGATAACTGGCAACTTACTTGGGTGGAGTTGAACTACGCTGAAACCATCCTGGCTCTACTGTACACACTAATACCTTAACTAGCTACACTCCTGCTAAGCGTTGTACAAAACGTTGTATTTTCATTTTTATTTTTAAAAAATTTTTATTTTGTAAGTATCATACAATATTGTATGATTCTATGTTTATATGTCATGTTTATATGGTTGTATTCAAAATGTCCTATTTTCAAGAGAACATCATCCAAAAGTTCAAAACCTCCTCTCTAGTCAAATCTTGACTAAGTGAAGCACTGAAGACTCAACTTCACCTGTGGTGTGTGTGTGTGTGTGGGGGGGGTGGTGGAGAAGAACACCACATAGTTTGTCTTGTTAAGAGGATTACTGATATTATTACCTAAGTATCAACATGCTTCACAATTTTAGTCAATCTGATTGGAAATCTTTAACCTTTTTCTTCATGACTCAGGGTCACAATTACCAACAAAGCATCAATTATGAAAATGATGATCCCCCAAGGGCCCAGGTACGCCATGTCATTCCCCCTGAATGGCCTCCAGCTCTCGCACTAGTACTGACTCCACCCTCCGTAGCTCTGTTAGATTGTATATAGTCTTCCTCCCTATACTAGTTTCTTAACCCTCTTTCCCTTGCTGCTTCTTATCAGTTGTGGGCTTGGAAATAGAATGACACAGCTTGTGTTTGAAAGTTAAACAGGGTCTGACAGGGTTGGCATGAAGAAAATGTAAGAACTTGAGACCTGGCTGTTTTGAAGACTGGTTATCTATACACAAATAAGCCAGGTTGCTGGTTTGCCGAGGTCTGAATGAGATAGGAAAGATATGATGGTCACGGTTCAAGACGTATGCCCTACTGTCCACTCTTGGTCCAAATGGCGTGGGGGCAAATGGCTTGGAGGGGTCCAATGATTAGGTACCCTTTTCACTTTCCCATGTGGGGACATTACAGGATTGCCTGCTTCTCTGCTAGACCAGCTGTCCACGGGTTAAATTCTAGAATTTTATAATCTGGGCACTTCCAGATAGGAAACTGAAGAATGCAAATGAATTTAATTCCTAAGGTTTCACAACACGGTTAGGTTTTATATAATCAACAAATATTTGTTGGAACCTTACTCTGCAGCAGGCACTGAGATGCAGCTATGGACAGGACAGACAGAGGCTGCATGAAAACTGGTTCCCTTTCCTCTTCAGTAAACACTTGCCATCTACCACTCAAGAACCTCTCGTGTGTATACACACAGTTTTGCAGCCTGGCAAGTAAAGGACATATGAGCCTTTAGGGGCCTTTAGGGGCCTGCAGACCCTCTCTCTCTTCTTGGAATCCCGTTATCACAGTAAAACAGCCTTCACCCTTTCCAGCTTGAACCGGAATTCAAACACAATCAGAGCAAAATCTAGAATCTCAAGCTGTGTTTACCAAAAGAGCTGGCACATGCACCACTGCACACACTAGAACCTGTTCAGGCCCTGTGTTCAGCCCCCAAGTCTCCTCATCATGGAATAGAGTTTAAGAGTCTTAGTTACAAAAAAAATGCTGGGTGTGGTGGCACACACCTGTATTCCCAGCTACCTGGGAAGCTGCGGCTGGGGATTGCTTGACTCTGTGGTACCGCGGGCAATGTGAGCCTGCGGTTCCACGGGCAAAAGCAGCGAGACCTAGCTTCAAAAAAAAAAACTCATTCCAGTCAGGTACAGCAGCACGTGCCTGTAAGCGTCAGCCTATGGAGTCACGGCTGGGACTGGGGTTCGTGGTTCGAGTCCACCTCAGACAACATACTTTCAAAAAAAAAAAAAAAAATGCTGGGTGTGGTGGCACGTGCCTGTAATCCCAGCTACCTGGGAAGCCGAGGCTGGGGATTGCTTGAGTCTGTGGTATCCCAGGCAACGTGAGCCTGCGGTTCCCCGGGCAAAAATAGTGAGACCTAGTCTCAAAAAAATAGTAATAATAAAATTAAAAAATAAAAACTGATTCCTTGAACTTAAATCAGGATTCCCTCTCCAAAGACCAGCAAGGGAACTGGAAAAAAGTTTGTTCTCCCTTCGCTTACATTCCCGGATGGCAGCAGCCAGAGCTGGGTTTGACACCCCCCCCACCCAGCCCCCCCCCACACACACACGCGCGCGCGCACACACTGAGCTCTTTCCCCAAACACCCTAGAATAAAAGCTGGTGATTAGACCAAACCCGGAGTACTCTCAGGCTGGGATCCTGGCACAGGCTCACCACACCCTTAATACTATTCTCCACACCATGTGGGAACAGAGCTGAATCAAGCACAGTCCCTGCCTTCATAGAGCTTCTAATCAAAATAAGCAGACAAGACCGACTTAACAAGACCAGACAGCTAACACCCAGAGAGACTACCAGTGTCTCTAGATAAGTCTCCTTCTGATCATAGGCTGGTCAGCCCTGCCTGTCATACTTCTCTGACGTGAGGGCACCCAACATCACCCGAATGCCCTAGGCGGCCCAGGGCCCCCTCTGCAACTTCCTCTGAGGCCAGATTATATCTAGTTTTACCCTGTCTCTAGGCACCAACTGACCGTCTGGAAAGTTCTTTCACCACAGGGTTTGCCTAGATGTCCCGCTGTGCCGCAGGGACTCTCAGGGGGAGTGGTCAGATGATGATTTCCCCCCTTCCCCCACAGCTCAAGCCTTGCTTCCGGAGTAAGAAGGGCCCCCAGGAAACAGCTCACCGCAACTCAGAGAGCAGGCTTTTAGATTAGGCCCCTCCCTTTGAGGTCCCTAGTTCCAGCAGAGAGGGAAAGACTCCTCAGACCAGCTGGGTGGAAACAGGGCAGAGATGAGCAGTTGGGTGCGGCCCAGACACTGAGCTCTAACAGCGTCTGTACAGATACTGTTACTTCAAATTTCTGGTCCCCTGCAGTCAATTTGGACTTTAAAGGGGTGGGGGGGAGCTGCCTCAGCATCTACAGGAGAATGTTCTTATGTCCTCCACTGGTTGTCCTCGAACAGCTCCACCCACATCTGCGCAGCTCTCTCCAGCCTCCTCTCTCAGTCTCTCCACCTCTTTCTCTTCCCCTCTCAGCAGAGCTTATCTACTTGACATGGGGGGGGGGGGGCAGATGGCCTTAAGAGGCAAGAGAAGCCAGGGACACACTGATTTATTAGAGAGCAGGGGTAATTCTAGGGCAAGAGAAGCCCAAAGTCTGGCCCCCAGCTCACCCACCATCAGGGGAAGCACACCTAGAGTTCTGCATCCTCTAGGGTGAGGGAGAAAAGCCTCACCAACCAGAAAGTCTGCACTACTATTTTCACCTCAGTCTAATACCCCACTGCTGCTTAATACCTGAAATGAAAAACTAATCTTAGAGTCCTTTGCAGTGGGATTAAATATCTTGAGCTACCCCTGCGGAGTTTGGTAGGAGAAGTAGTCTGTCATTTACTGGGCACCTCTACAGGCTTTGCAAGACTTAACACATGTTATCTCTTAGTTCGTCTCCTAGTTCATTCTCACGATACCGTAATGGTAGGTAGGATGACTAACTCCATTTTACAGGTGAGAAACACAGGCTCAAAGGCTCCACAGGTGCATTGGATTCCAATCCCTGCACTTCAGTACCACAAAGCATTGCTTGAACTAGGTTTCAAGAAAGGAAAATCAGAGATGATGGGAAATACCTCCTTCAGGCATAACCTCAAACATCCCTTCCTCAGGGAAGTTTCCCAAGCCAAACCATATAAAATACTATCTCACCCCTTCCGTGACAATTCATGTCCGCCTTCCTAATATCACAGTCTCCTATTCATCACTAATGTGCTTTCTGTTTCAATTATCTGTCCCATTTAGTGCCAGCTGCTATATGGTTGTAAATGTTTCTGTATTGTTTGCTGTAAAATGGGTGTTGATTTCTATGGCCCCTGCATTTAGCATTTGTGCATTGTAGGAGCCAAACAAATAACCATGGAATAAATGAATACTTTAAAGTGAAACGAAGAGGCTTAGGTCTAGAAAGGAAAAGAGGATGATGTGTCTTTCAATAAAAAAAAGATGAGAAAATATAAAGAATTTGGCCACAGAGAAGCTTGGGTTCCAAATCAGCATGACAAAAGGAGGTGAGGGGCTGCTAGGTTCAGTGTGGAGTCCAGTAGAATCTTCCTGCTGGCAGTAGTGATTTCCAGCTGCCGGGGTCTCAGTTAGAGGGTTTCTGCTGGAGAGGGAGGGCTTGTAGCCCTGGAACAAAGGCCTATGGACATGCAGCTGGTCAGAAAGGCAGGACAGAACAGGAGCCAGAGTCAGAGGGGCAGCCTGGGAGGGGGGATGGAGGGCAGATGAGGAGCTGAAGACAGCTCAGTGCAGCTGCAAAGGTCACAACCTCCCAATATGCAGAGAACCCCAACACCTAACACAACAGAGAAAAACTAGATGGCTTCACAACCCTCCAAGGTCAGTGCCCAGGCTGCATTTGTGACAACCAGGTTGGGAGCCAAACCTTCACAAGCCCCTGAGAGTGGGTGGTGGTGAAGAGTCAAGCCCTACATCTGGGACACAGCCCCCTCTCTCCTCCAGCCCTAGTCATCCTTCAGGCCTCGGCCTTTGGCCTTCTCCGGTATAAACACAGTGACCCTGGAATAGCTGTGGATTTGGTAAGGCAAATGTTTACTCTGGAGCTGAGATATTACAGGCCCAGGTCGTAAACTTCCACCACTGGCTCCTGGTATCTACCATCCCCTTGATGTACACACAGGACAGTGAACTGGGGTCTCTCCTAGTTACGCTGAGCCCTTAAATTTGTATAGGAGTTTATATATATATATGGAACTTTCCCTCTATGTGTCTTCATTTGACCCTAGCACAGCCTCTGTGAGGAAGGGTAGGCAAGATCCCCACTGCACTCATGTGGAGGCTGAGCCAGAACAGAGATGTGACTTCCCAAGATCATGCTGAAAAAAGCATGGGTTAGACAGGAGGAAATCTAAATTCTGGTCTCTATTTGGCCAGTAGAGACCAGGCTAAAACCACCTCTGGGCCCTGCTTCTTTCATGGTTGGACTCCCAGACCAGTGCCCTCTCCACTCTCCCTGCTAGGTCCTCTCTGTCAGAAAACAGCAGAAAAGCTCCCTACGCAGCTCTTAAACCACTCCCTTGGCTAAGACCTGATTCACCCACCCAAGGGGCCAAGCTTCCAGGAAGGGGGTGGAGGCTGGGGCAGTGGGTAGGAATATGAAGAGGAGGTGTAGGAGGTGAGGGGAACCCAGGGTCACAAGAAGGGGCATATAACTAAATGAAGGGGTATGCTTCCTTTTCTTTTGATTCTTACTCCTTAACTTTCCTGCTGGTTATGGTTAGGGCCAAGTACTTAGTATCCACATCCAAGCCGGGCACGGTGGCTCAAGCCTGTAAGCTTCAGCCTATGAAGCGGCCAGGGCTAGGGATCGCGGTTCGAGTTCCACCTGGGGTCCGTAGTGAGACCTAGTTCCAAAAAAACAGCTGGACGTGGTGGCACGCGCCTGTAATCCCAGCTACCTGGGAAGCTGAGGCTGGGGATTGCCTGAGTCTGTGGTACTCCAGGCAACGAGAGCCTGCGGTTCCACGGGCAAAAATAGCAAGACCTAGTCTCAAAAAAATTAATTAATTAATTAAATTTAAAAAAAAAAAAGAATCCACATCCAGCCGGCCAAAGGAGAGGCTGGAAAGGCACTTTCTCTCCAGAAGGTGAAGAGGATTATGTGCTCAGCAGGGAGTCATCTTAGGTTGTCATTACTCTCCCTGCTTATTATTTCTTGGGCAAGGTTGGTGTGATTGGCTACATGCAGAGGCAAGGCTGGGAACCCCTAGTACAGGATTCCCTGTAGGATAGTGCAAGTCTGGGTCGTTTTCTTGAGGGCCCTCAGGGCAGAGGACAGGCCCCTTCATCAACCAACAACTCAGCCAGCGACCTCAGAGCTGAAGCACTCACAGCCATCCCTGACACCGCCCCCCTCCTCAGGCCACACCTCTGCAGCCTCCCACCATTACATTTCCTACTCAGTTCTTCCTTTTGTTTTCAAAAGCAACCCCGCAGAATAAAAGGAGCTACCGAAAAGCGTCTCGAGATTTTCAAGTTTGCATGCCCCATCCTGACTAAGGACGCGAAATTTAGCAAACCCACTTCAGGAATGGCCAAGGGCGAGGCAGACAGTGATAACTGTCCCACTCCCTATTTCTAGCACAAACTCTATTCCCTCCAGAACTTGAGCAGAGATTTCCAAGAGCAAGCGCCGCGGGGCGGTCACTCGGAACCGGCTGCTGGCGCCGCCGAAGCTCCCAGGACAAGAGGCTCGGGTCCTTGCCCAGAGAGTCCGCCCGCCCTGGCCCACAATCGGACACAAGCACCAGCCCTTGGGCGACCAGCGCGCAGGGCGGACGGTGGGCGCAGCCTCGTGGGCTTTCGGGGTTTCAGACCCAGTCTTTCGGGGCCACCCAGCGCCTTCGCCCCTTTTGTCCCCAGGGTGGGCGTTTAAGGATAAAAAAAAAATCTCTCCTTGCACAACCGCCCGCGAGGAGCGACAGCAGACCCAGGCCTTCCTCCGCCACCCCGAGCGCTCACGCCGTGTGGTCACCCGCCAGGGGGCTGGGGCGGCGCCCTGGGAGGACGGGAGCCTCCGAGTGACTTGGGCACTGCCACTTGGCAGGCCGCGCGAGCAGAGGGAGCGGGGAGAAGCGAGGGACACTCACCCAGCAATTGCCACGCCGTCCGGTGCGCCGCGCACGGCGCGCGAGGCTGCCCAGGTGCCGCGGCGACGCGGGCGCAAGTTTGAAAGTCGCTCTCGGAACCGACTGAGGCGGCCGGTTGCTCCCGCCCACTGCCAGCGCCCGGGCGGCGGAGGACGCGGCCAGCTGTGAGCGCGGCCCCCCGGGACCCCAGCCAGCGCCCGGCTTCCCAGCGCCAGGCAGGAAGTTGAGGCCGAGCAGAGCGGGAGCCGCGGGAGGGACGGGGGAGGGAGGGGCGAAGCAGGAATTTTTCCAGTGGGTGGAGACTCAGGCCCGCGGCTGGAATCCGGCGAGTGGCTGCACGGCGGGAGCCAGCAGAAACTTCGGGGCGCTACGAGCTGGAGCCGAGGGTAAAGGCTGCGGTGGCAGCGAGCGGGCGCGGGGCTAATGATTAACACCCTCAGGTGGAGTGCGCGCGGCCGGGGCGCTGGGGCCACCGCAGAACCTCCCCGGCAGCCCAGATGACCTAAGACACAAAAACGCACGTGGTGGGGCCACTCTGGTGTCACAGACCTGCTATCAATCGGCAGGGCACCAGCCGACCCAAGCATCCCACTGTACGGATAGGAAAGGGGGCTCTCCAATGAGACGTTCGCTGGGCTGGGATTGGGAGCTGGTCACCTCGCTTTTCTGAGTAGAAGGGCACGTCTGGAATTCCTCACCGAAACTCGGTGCCGGCGACCCTTTACTGAAGAAAACGCAAACTCAGAGAAGCTGACAGGGTTGAAGTCGATGGAGGCAACTCCACCAAGAAGTTGTTAGGTGGGAAAGCAAGATGCAGAAACCTGTATCAAGAGGACCCCATTTCTGTAAAGTGACGACAACCTACCTCCTGTTTGTCTGTGATCACATGGCATGGAAAGGTACACGCCCGGAAAATGGGGGGAGGGACACTCAACTCGGACAGGCTGGATTTTGACCCAAAGCGTAAAAGCGTAACTTTCAAAATAACGATTCATCAATAAAAGTCCTTAAAAAAAAAAAAAAAAGATACTGTCCCTAAGCAAAAACAGGAGCGACACCCAAGGTGGGACTCGGAAAGCGGTCTCACGGGTTAGACTTTGTCTAACCTCCCAACCACTCGTTGGGAGGATGGGACACTGATATCAGAACCACTGGGTATATTTGATATTCGGGTGTAGACACGGTGTGTATAGTAAACGGTTGAAAGAATTCACCTCAACAACAAAACGAAAAAAAAAAGTGCTCCAGGCAAACACAGACTCCAGGTGATTTACTGGGAGGGGAGGGGTGGAGAGGGGAGAGGATGGGAGGGGAGGGGAGGAGCCCGGGCCGGAGGAAATGGCTTACAGGTGACTTTGAAACTGGATCCCTGCAAGGGTGGGGTGAAGACAGCGGGCTTCTTCGCTCCTGACTGCGCGGGAAGAGGTAGGCTCCCGGCCTGGGCGGCCCTGGAAGCGGGAACCACATTCCTCAGGGAGGAGGTGCGTTGCAACCTTGCTCGGCGCTGGTCGGGTGTCCGGGAAGGTGAAAGCAGAGACTGCCGAAGGGGAAGCGGAGGTAAATAGCTGTTGCGTGTTCACCAGAGACTGCAGGCCGGTCCGAACTGGAGGAAATGTGAAAAGTCCCAGTCTATCCCAACTTCCAGAGGGCAGTCCACTCTCAGGCCTCCCTGTTTCTTTGATCTAGCTTTTCTCTCTGACCGCAGGAATTCTATCAATTCCTTCTGTCCCAAATGCCAGCTTCCCAAGAAGGCCCCCAACTTAGCTAAGCCATTAGTGAGCTCACTACGCATGCCTCAGCCAGATCAGGTAATATGTTAATGATAATAATCCTCAGTTGTTTGGTGAATGTTCACCTGTGAGACCCTGTTCTGTGACTTTGACAAACATTGCCTCCCTCCAACCTCACAGCAGCTTTGTAAGCCAGTAAGTGCCCTTATCACCAATTTACTGATAGCACAACCAACTTGGCCTCGATTACATAACCAGCAAAAGCACAGCTGACAAGAGACTAAACAGGGCCAACATTTCAGTGCTTTATTATGTGCTAGCCATTATTCCAAATCTTCACAGGAATAGGAGAATAAACCTGGCAGTCACACAGACCTGGGTTTCCTAACAGGGAAACACTGTTCTTCACCACTACCTTGTGTTCTTTTGGGGGTTTTGACACTTGTTATATTCAATGCAGTGGTTGATTATAATGACTTACCTTGTTTCTCATTGTTTTAATGTACTCAGCTTATTTCCTTAAAAAGTGGTGATCTTATGGCAGAAGCCATGTAAGAAACTCAGGAAAACCAGGCTAAATTCAGATGAAAAAAAAAAAAGTGTGTGAAGGATCACCCAGCTCTAATAATCAAAACTTGTATGTGGGCCCGGGCCCTCCACTGCTCAGTCTATCTTCCTACTCCAATGGATTCTTACTTTAGTGGCCTCATCCTCCCTACTATTAAATCATTTATTACTATAATAATAGTTTGCACCTCAGTAATGCCTTTAATCCAAGATCTCAAAGTGTTCTAACAAATACAGATTCACCTTCACAGTACCCCCACTGCAAAGGGAAGATGGAGGTATTCTCCCCATTTTTATGGGTGAGAAAACCAAAACAACAGAGAGAGTGGAGATGATGACTCATAGGACAACCAGAGGGAGGGTTTCTCCTTCCCCTCCTCCTTCCTAACTCTGCACTGCCAATATTTGCATCAAAATTTCAAATCCCAGAGACAAAGGCCATTGAGTTTTCATAATAAAGGACATTTCCAAACTGTCGTTTCAGCTGCTCTATTGTGGTAGACCTCAGGAGAGGGAGGGCTGTAGGGGAAGCTGCCCTGGGGTGCTGGAAGAGCCTGGGATGGCTGAGACTGGAGAATGAAATCCCAAACATGGAAGAAATCCCCCTCAAAGATGACCCAAAAAAGCCTTACCATGCTTGAGGTCTCAAAGTTTCCAGAGCTCAAGTTGCATTTAACCATGTTTCTCAAAGTGAGCCACAAGCAACAAAAGACAAAAGAAGACAACATAGACATCATTGAGATCAAAAACTTTCTTGCCTCAAAGGACATCAGAAAAGTGAAAGAATATGCTTTAAGAAAGTAAAAAATCAGAAGGGAGAACGTTTTTGTAAATCATATATGTGGTTAGGGACTATCTAAAATGCATAAAGAACTCTTAACAATTCAAAAATAAGGGCAAATCACCCAGTTAAAAAGTGAGCAGGGTCTGAATAGATATTTCTCCAAAGAGAGTATACAGGGAACAGGAAGCAGATGATAATATGCCCAACATTGCCGGGCACGGTGGCTTGTGCCTGTAAGCTTCAGCCTATGAAGCGGCTGGGGCTAGGGATCACGGTTCGAGTCCCGCCTGGGGCCCGTAGCAAGACCTAGTTCCAAAAAAATAGCTGGGTGTGGTGGTGTGCGCCTGTAATCCCAGCTACCTGGGGAAGCTGAGGCTGGGGATTGCTTGAGTCTGTGGTACCCCGGGCAACAAGAGCCTGCAGTTCCACGGGCAAAAATAGGGAGACCTAGTCTCAAAAAAAAAAAAAAAAAGAATATGCCCAACATCATTAGCCATAATGAAAATGCAAGTCAAAATAACAATGAGCTGGACAGGGTAGTTTGTGCCTGTATGCTTCAGTCTATGAAGCGGCTGAGGCTAGGCATCATGGTTCCAGTCCCGCTTGGGGCAACACAGCAAGACCTACTCCCAAAAAATAGCTGGGCGTGGTGGCACACACCTGTAATCCCAGCTACCTGGGAAGCTGAGGCTGGGTATTGTTTGAGTCCTTGGTACCCTGAGCAACATGAGCCTGTGGTTCCATGGGCAAAAATAGCGAGACCTAGTCTCAAAAAAGAAATAACAATGAAATGCCACTTCATGGATGGAAAATTCTAAAGCCCACAACAATAAATGTTGACAATGTGGAGATATTAGAATTATCATTCATTGCTGGTAAAAATGTGTATCTGTACAGTGGAATATTATTCAGTCATAAAAAGGAATGGAGAATGATTCATGCTACAACATAGATGAACTTTGAAAATATGTTGAGTGTTAATTCACAAAGGGTCATGTATACATAATTCTATTTATTTGAGCTATCCAGACTAGACAAATCTATACAGACAGAAAATAGATTAGTGGTTGCTTGAGAATAGAGGGTAGGGTAAGGGGAATTGATGGAAATAGGAAATGACTGCTAACAGGTCCAAGGTTTCTTTAAGGAGTATCAAAAATTCTAAAATATTGTCATGGTTGCTTAACAGTATACTAAAAACCATTGAATTATATGCTTCAGATGAGTGAGTTATTTGGTATGTGAAATATATCTCAATATATCTAGCCGGGCATGGTAGCTCGTGCCTGTAAGCTTCAGCCTATGAAGCGGCTAGGGATCGCGGTTCGAGTCCCACCTGGGGCCCGTAGCGAGACCTAGTTCCAAAAAAAATAGCTGGGCGTGGTGGCGCATGCTGAGGCTGGGGATTGCCTGAGTCTGTGGTACCCTGGGTAACGAGAGCCTGCAGATCCACGGGCAAAAGTAGCGAGACCTAGTCTCAAAAAAAAAAAAAAAAAATCAATATATCTAGTAAGTGTAAACCACTGCCACCTGTCCCAGGTTGCCTGTGATCAGAATCTATTAGGATTCTTGGTGTACTCAGAGCACAATGAATGAAGTTATAGTGATTCTGAGCATTTTTGCTCCTAGACTTCCTGAAAGAAGTAAAATGGAAGGTTTGTGACTCTTAGAGGTCAGTTGGAATGGGTGTCATTTCGCTTCCTGATGTTTTATCCACAACTTCTTTCACCCTCTGGACTCCTTCATATCAGAAAATATGACCACAAAAGGGGGAAGAAAGTGTGGGGGAAGGGAGAGGAAGACTTCCCTCCTTGCTACACTCAGGCTTAAAGGAAATGAGTTGTTTGTTTGAGTTTGTGTCTACAGCAGAAACATTTGCTAATCACTTGTGGTTTTTCAAGAATCTAGGAGCTGTGTGTAAACCATTTCTGAAGATCACTTATGTTCACCTTCTTTATCAGTAATTAAAGAGGTAAAGTAGGTAAAGTTATCCATTATAGCACCTGAGCGGAGTAGGAGGGAAGACACCAGCCTTGCATGATCCAGGAGGAGATTAACATGCCAACCTGTTGGCCCTTTGACTTCGGGCCTCTGGACCAGAACATTTTCTCATTTGCATCACCACCTGCAGCAAATGGTATGTAAGCACAGGACCATCCAGTATTACCCAGCCTATTGCTAAAATGGAAGATTTTAAAGGCTGGGCATGGTTGCGCGTGCCTGTAAGTGGCAACCTAGAAAGCAACGGCAGGGACCAGGGATCGCAGTTTGAGACCTAGTTCCAAAAGAATAGCTGGGTGTGGTGGCATGCACCTGTAATCCCAGCTACCTGGGAAACTGAGGCTGGGGATTGCTTGAGTCTGGTATCCCGGGCAACATGAGCCTGCAGTTCCACGGGCAAAAATAGTGAGACCTAGTTTCAAAAAAAAAAAAAAAAAAAAAAAGATTATAGGATATGCATTTAGAAACTTGACTGAAATGGTGTTTTGAGTTGTCTGTTCTTCACTCATCCATTTTGTTAGTATCCCAGAAGGTGTTCTGCTTCTACCTAAGATTTTCACACCTGATGCTTCATAAGAGTCACCTGGGAAGTTTCAAATTCAGCTTGGACACAGACCCCAGAAATCTGTATTTTATAAGCAGGTGAGCCGGGCACGGTGGCTTGTGCTTGTAAGCTTCAGCCTATGAAGCGGCCGGGGCCAGGGATCGCGGTTCGAGTCCCGCCTGG
>PVHY01024409.1:0-19669 GCA_004024945.1 Uropsilus gracilis
CCCGCCCCCGCCCATACAGCTCCGCCCCCACACAGCCCCGCCCCTCACCAGCCCTCTGGGGCACAGGGGAGCTAGGCATCTCTTCCTCTCGCCCAGGAATTGGTAGTTAATATTCTGCCACCGGTGCTTCCACTTGGAAGGAGGGAACATGTGAGGCAGTTTGGTGGCAAATATACCCTTCCCAGCGCGCTCCACTTAGCCCTGCTTTCAGCCGCCTTTCCCACCCGCTGGCGCAACCTCCTCGGCTCCCACGCCCGGCAAGTGCCGCCCTCACAGCCGGACCCGCCCTCGGCCCAGGGCCCCGCCCCCTCATCCAAGCCCCGCCCCTCCCCGGACCTCCGCCCCGCCCCGCCCCGCCCCGCGCGCTCACGTGAGGCGCGGGCGCGCGCCGCAGCCGCTGGGCCGGGTCGCCGGGGGTACGTCCTCCAGGCCGGTGGCTCGCAGCAGCAGCAGCGGCTGCAAGTGGCGCGCGGGCCAGCTTCAGGCGGCGCCGGGCGGGCGACGGCGCTGCGCCCAGGCTGTGGCGGGCGCCGGCAAGGTCGGGCCCCGGCAACCCCAGAAACACAATTCCTGGTCGAGGCGGTGCGGGGGCGTGGCCGGGGCCGCCTGCGGGGTGCGTGGGTCTGCCATCACCCTGGAAGGCACGGTGGGCTGGGAAGGAGGCCGCCTCCGGTCAGAAGCGACTGGGCGCACATCAGGGCTCCTCCCGGGCGGATTTGGAGGGATGAGGAGGGGCGCTGGAAGTCCCCCTTCGGGGCCTTCTTTAGTAACTAGGCGCCTTCCCCACCTTCTCTCCAGCTGCCAGGCCAGGCCCTTTTATCCGCCTGCAGCCCCCGCCCCCTGGCGGCCCCCGCCTCCCGGGGCAGAGAAAATTCACCACGAAGTGGACAATCTCTGTGAACAGCATGGTGGATGGTGGTGTCCAGCCCGCCGGCTGGACTTCAGCCTCTTTCATGCCTGCCTGGGCGTGGAGGGGAGGCTCGAAAGCCTTTAGTACCCTTGGGCCCTGCTATTTTTAGCAGGAGGCATCAACTGGCAGAGGGCATGGGGCAGAGCCATCCTTCCCTCCAGCCCCGTCTAGTCCGAGGTTTGCCTTTCACTGGCCACTGCAAGGGAGGGGGCTGGTCACCAGATCGCGAGGACCCACCAGACACAGGGCTTCCAGGACCAAGGATAGGAGGGCATGGACAGACGGCAGAGGAAGGAAGGTCAGCAGCTAACTGGATCAGCCCTTCCCCACCCAGCCTCTCACACACCCCTGATTGTGTGCATGGGAAGAGCCAACCCTCCAAAGCCTCACAGGTCCAGCTTAGTGCTCATCCCTTTGCCCTTGCCCCAGGGGACTCTTAAAGAAGGCTCCTCTAGTTCAGGATTCTTATCTGGAGGCCAGGAATTGAGTTCAGTGCTTTGGATCCCCTGATCTGTCTGCAAAGGTCCAAGCATACATGCATTTCTTTCTTTCTTTTTTTGAAACCTACGCTATTTTTGCCTGTGGAACCGCAGGTTCATGATGCCTGGGGTACCACAGACTCAAGCGATCTCCAGCCTCAGCTTCCCAGGTAGCTGGGATTACAGGCGCGTGCCACCACGCCCAGCTATTTTTTTGGAACTAGGTCTTGCTAAGGGCCCCAGGCAGGACTCGAACCACGATCCCTGGCCCCGGCTGCTTCATAGGCTGAAGCTTACAGGCACGCGCCACCATGCCCAGCTATTTTTTTGGAACTAAGTCTTGCTACGTTTCCCCGAGCAAGACTTGATCCGCGATCCCAAGCCCCAGCCGCTTCATAGGTTGAAGCTTACAGGCACACACCACTGTGCCAGGCTGCATACATATATTTCTGGAAAAATGTAGAAAGGAAGGAGGGAACATGTGAGGCAGTTTGGTGGCAAATGTAGAAAGGATTTCTACACCCACCACCACCCTCCTTCAAAAAGAAGAGCTAGAAGACTTTGATTCGGGTCTAACCAACTCTTTTTGCAGAAACGGAAACCGAAGCCCAGGGAGATACAGGAATAGAGAAAAAGGTAAAACCCAGGCTCTCCACGACTACACTCTTTTTTTTTTGGTTTTTTTTTTTTTTTTTTTTTTAGACTAGGTCTCGCTAATTTTGCCCAGGGAACCGCAGGCTCACGTTGCCCGGGGTACCACAGACTCAAGCAGTCCCCAGCCTCAGCTTCCCAAGTAGCTGGGATTACAGGCGCGCGCCACCACGCCCAGCTATTTTTTGGGACTAGGTCTTGCTGTATTGCTCCAGGTGGGTCTCGAACCCACGGACTCAAGAAATTCCTAGTCCCGGCCTCACTCCTTAGGCTGCAATTAGAGACACGGGCCACCATGCCCAGCCCCACGACTCCACTCTTGCCTGACCCTACGGAGGGTATGACAATCCCTCTGTGCCCACTCATCCTGCTCAGAACATGAGAGTAGAGCTCGGGGCTCAGAGCCCAGGCTGGGCCCTGCTCCTCAACCCCCTGGAGATCCTGAAGAACTCACTGGCCCAGTTCCCTTTCCCACACTGCCAGTTTGGGCTACTCCCCCCTCCCCCCAGTGACTCACACTGGCTGCTAGGAAGAGCGGGCAGCTGTTCCAAGCCCCCAGAGCCCAGGACAGGCCCTGACTTGCCCACCAATTGTGTAGCCATATTTGGGAATTTAATTTTTTTCCCCCTACCTAGGGGATTTCCCTCCTCTCCTTATTCTCAGTTCCCCATCTCCAGCCTCTCTCTCCCTGATGGCGCCTTCCCAGCAGCAAACAAACAGGCTCTAGTCTTCCCCATCTTTGAAGAAGAAAGCCCCCCTTCACCCCCAAGTCCTCCAGCTCCTTGCAGCCAGCATTCTTGCAAGAGCTGTGTACACAGGCTGTTTCTGCTTCCTTGCTTACCCCCTGCACTCTGGCTGCCCCCCGCCCCCGCCATTCCCGCCATTCCAGAGGAACAGCCCCTCAAGGTCACCGCTGACCTGGTTGCTAAATCCCAGGGATGCCCATTAGTCTTCATCTCACTGACCCCGTAGCAGTGGCGAAATCAACAGGGGTGAGTAGCCCCTCCTGTTGGAAATGCTTTCCTTCCCTTGTCGTTTGGACGCTGGGCACGCTCTGATTTTCTCATTCTCTGACTGGCTGCCACCCCGTGGCAAACATCCTTTGCCGCCTAATCCTGGGCCTGTCCCGGGAGGAGCCTGTTGCTCTGCTACTTTCAGTGTCCACCAGAGTCACAGAGTCTCCTCCAGCCCTGACCTCTCCTCCTCTGCCCAGCAACTGTCTCCTGCTGCCTTCCTGCATGTTGCACCCTGTGGAGAACGCCCCCCCCCCCCCCCCCCCCCCCCCCCCCCCCCCCCCCCCCCCCCCCCCCCCCCCCCCCCCCCCCCCCCCCCCCCCACTATTCTCCTCATTCATACCTGCCCTGGCTCCCAAGTCCCCCAGCGTGGCTATTTCCTCAGGAGTCTGGATTGGAAATCCGAGCTTGGTTCTAGACTGTTCTCTTGCACTTCCTTCCTTTCCAGGTTGAAGTTGCTGTGCACATCTGTCCTCTCTAGGATTATCTACATCATCCGGTTGCTAATCTCCATGTCCACAGTGAACTCTAGGTAGCTGGGATTACAGGCGTGCGCCACCACACCCAGCTATTTTTTTTGCAACTAGGTCTCACTACGGGCCCCAAGCGGGACTTGAACCGCAATCCCTAGCCCCAGCCGCTTCATAGGCTGAAGCTTACAGGCACGAGCCACCGTGCCCGGCTCCGCAGTTACCTTCTGAGGCGTCTCCCTGCTGCCCCTCTCGATCCCTCTGAAGTCTGTTCTCACACAGCCACTAGGGTTATCTTTCCGGAACATATGACCTTCTGCACAGCGTCTTCAGCACCAAGTTCTCCCAAGGCAAGCACCAACTCCAACACCGGGGACGTTTCCCACCCCGTGTCTTTCTGGGTACCTACTTCGCATCCTTCATTCCAACTTCAGTTCCTCAGGGGAGCCGTTCTGGACCCTCCCAATAAGGGGTCTCTCCGTGGGCCAGCAGTGTCTGCTAGCTCGTCTGACCGCAGGCGTCCTGCAAACACCTGAGCCCTCCACTCTAGCGCGGGCGATGTCAGGGTGAGCACCATGCAGCGCCTGCCCTCAGTGATCCTAGGCGGGATGGGCATCAAATGGGACTAGGTGCGCAATAGGGCGACAGGTGCTGTGGGCTGGGAAGGGGAGGTGGCTGGGGAAGTCGTCTGAGAAGCAACGGTCACTGGTGACCTAGGAGGGTAGGTGGGACGGTGAGGGAAGCTGTTCCAGGCAGAGGGGGCCTGTTTGGTGTCCAGTGTGGCTGGATGATAAGAGGTACAGGAGCCGTGGGTAGGTCAAACGGGAACACGACGAGCTGTGGTCTTTCTGAAGGATTCTGGACCGGAGGAGCCCCAAAGGCATGGAGGGCCAGAGGCATGGAGACCAGATAGAAATTGAGGTGGATGGTGACGGGGGTGTGATTCAGGTGGTGGCCGTGCAACCGGGGTGGACTGTGGTCACTGGGACTGGGGGCTTGGGAAGGAGAGTGATACCAGTGCCCTCACCCCATGGGTGGTTGAGCGGGAGCTGGTAACCCAGACCCCTATCTGCGCTATGTCAGGTTGCTTGGTGTCTTCTGGTGGACTCTCAGCCATCGTTCCCAGCGCAGGGTTGGAGCGCCATGAGCTGGGAGGCTGCAAAGGAGGCCCAGAAGGGAGCAGAGGGGAGGAGAAAGGGAAGTTGAGTCAGAATCCAGATGCGATGGGGTTTCAGGGGAAGTGGCATCTGGGATTTCCTCAGAGTCTGGAAATTCCAGTCTCTAATTCCATCTGAGACCCCCACGTTCTGTGATACTCAAGCTTGGGGGTTCTCTGGGGACCACGAATCTCTATCCGCAGGGCCACCATTGCCTGGCAGGTTGCCAGGAGTGAGTTATATCCCAGCATGCCCCGCAGCAGCTGGCGGTCCTCACAGTAACCCCCAGAGGCACATGGCTTATTTCTCCGTTGGACATTTGAGACCTCAGGGGTTAAGAAACTTGCTCAAATCCACACAGCCAGAGAGAGGCAGAAGGAGGATTTGAACCAAGGTTTGACTGACACCAGAGTTTATGCTTTTAACTCCCATGCTATGTTAAGCTTGTCGACATCCCTCTTGATTGGCTCAGTGAGGGGAGGAGACTTCTTGGTGGGGGATTTGCTTGTGGTTGGGGTGGCTGCCCCCCTCTCATATCAAGTGATGGGAAAGGGTAGCACTGACGTCAATGGTTGCCGTGGTGATACAGCAACCCTTTCCCTGCCATCTCCATGGTAACCTGGGGGTCCATCTGTACTTCGCCCCCTCCTTCTAAAAGGGAGTCCCTTAGGGAGGGGCTGGCTAATAAGGTGTCTGAGAGGGAAGGCAGTGTTTCCTGCGTGCCCCTTTCCTTGGGTGTCCCCCCCCCAGTTCCTCAGGCCCAGAGAATGAGACTGGGATCCGGGGAGTCCTGCCTTGGAGAGTGGGGACAACTTTAACTGCTAGGGTTGGGAGGCAGGTCTACCTTTTCCACTTGGGGAATCACCTAGTGATGTTCCCCTCTGCCACCCCGTTGCCAGCTTCCTAGGTTCTTGAGCTGGTGGGAATTTGGCAGAGGGAGGCAATAAGGATTCCCCAACCCCTTTTCGAGGCTGGATGCCATCTAGTTCCTAAGGACAGGGCCGGCTGGCTCTCAACTACTCCTTGAAGCTGATAGCAGGAGCGGCAGCAGCCTCTTGCTCATCAAGTGCTTGATGTGCCAGATTCCTGCCTGCTGACACACACACACACACACACACACACACACACGAGACTCCTACAATCGTTCAGCAGGTGTCAGGAGGCCCATTCCACAGATTTGAAGTAGAGATTCAGAGAGGCTAAGAAACTAGCCCAGGGTTGCACAGCTAGTCACTGGCAGTTAGGATTCAAACCCAGGACTAGAGTTGAGGCCAGTAATTTTTTTTTTTCAGGTGAAAAGAGGGAGAAGAAACAGAACAGGATGAGAAAGAGAGTGAAGTGACTCATGCTGGAGCTGATTATGCTACAGAACAAAGTTTAAATTCCAAGCCTCCTGGATCCAGCTTCTGTTCTGTTTACTCACCCCCTGAATTCTGAGCTCTGCAAGGTAAGCGATCTGTCGCTTGCAGGCCTGTGTTCCTCACACCTGGTGCGGCCAGGACAAGTGTTGGTGAAAGCTAGTAGCAGCGAATTCCTTGGACTTGCTGTCTACTTCGCAGTTCAAGGCCTCCACCACAGTGTTCACTCCACCTGCTCACTGTTGGTGGACATGGCAGAGCTAGCCAGCCCCACTGACAAGGTGTGTCTGGGCTCTGCCACCCTCACTAACCAAGCATCTGGAAGGTGGTCATCGTCTTTTTTTTTTTTTTTTTTCAGACTATGTCTCGCTATTTTACCCATGGAACTGCAGGCTCTCGTTGCCCGGGGGGCCACAGACTCAAGCAATCCCCAGCCTCAGCTTCCCAGGTAGCTGGGATTACAGGTGCGTGCCACCACGCCCAGCTATTATTTTTGGAACTAGGTCTCGCTATGGGCCCCAGGCGGGACTGAACCATGATCCCCGGCCCCGGCTACTTCATAGGCTGAAGCTTACAAGCATGAGCCACCATGCCCGGCCTGATGGTGGTCATCTTCTTAAAGGAAAGGAGGCTTGAGAAGAAAGACAAAAGGAAGTGAGGGAACTGAGGTGAGAAAAGAATGGAAAGGAATCGGCATTTGGGGGTTGATCAGATTCATAGAGATTAGGTAGTGTCTTTTTCTTTTCCCCCCCAGAGGGAAAGGACCACCCCCCTCAGGTCATTGCCAGCCTATGTGTGTTCCGTATCTGTCACTTTCACGCCTCAGTCCCCAGCGCGCTGGTAGTGACGTGACTAGCCAGTAGACCTGCATGCACCGAGCCCCGGCCCCAGCCTGGACTAGAGCCCAGTGCACTGACTCCTGGCCACGCTGTCCCAGCCCCGCATTGCCATGGCACAGGTGTCACCCTGGCCCCGACCTCTCGCTGCCCTTCCTTTTTCTTCTGGGCACACCCAGTCATTCCACAGGCTGTCTCTGCAGCTGGATGTTTTCTTTTTTTTTTTTTGTTTTGTTTTGTTTTGTTTTTTGAGACTAGGTCTTGCTATTTTTGCCCGTGGAACCGCAGGCTCTCGTTGCCCAGGGTACCACAGACTCAAGCAATCCCCAGCCTCAGCTTCCCAGGTAACTGGGATTACAGGCGCGCACTACCACACCCAGCTATTTTTTTTTGGAACTAGGTCTCACTACGGGCCCCAGGCGGGACTTGAACCGCGATCCCTAGCCCCGGCCGCTTCATAGGCTGAAGCTTACAAGCACGAGCCACCGTGCCCGGCTTGGATGTTTTCTCTGATGATGCTGATGCTGTCAGTCACCAGTTTTGTGCTTGCACCTCAAGGATGGCCCAGCCTGGCCTTTTATTTATTGATTTGTTTGTTTGTTTGTTTGAGACTAGGTCTCACTATCTTTGCCCATGGAACCGCAGGCTCACATCGCCTGGGGTACCACAAACCCAGGCAATCCCCAGTCTCAGCTTCCCAGGTAGCTGGGATTACAGGCATGTGTCACCACGCCCAGCTATTTTTTTGGGATCAGGTCTCACTACGTGCCCCCGGTGGGACTCGAGAACTGCGATCCCTGGCCCCGGCCGTGGCTTCCTAGGCTGCCACCTACAGGCATGTGCCACCGTGCCCCCAGCCTGGCCATTTATAGTCTTCCATCTCCTGACTGATAATTGACTCAAGAGCACACATGTGAGTTAGGAGGGGTCAGTCACTGCTTTTCCCTTAGGAGCATGTGCTGAGATGGGAGAACGCAGCTATTCCTTCTTGTGCTGCCATGTTCCTGGCCTAGAAGAGGTAATCAGGGATGAGAGATGAACAGAGGGGTAAATCCACTGGGGCTGAAGCCTTGGTTCCAGATCCTAGCTCCTGCAGTTTTCCCTTTGCTTATATTCTTCCCAGCTCTAGAAGCAATCAGTTTTGTGTTTTTGCCTAAGCTAACTCATGAAGAGATCTTATCAAGCCGGGTGTGGTGGTGCATACCTGTAATCCAAGCACTGGGAGGCAAGAGGCCTGGAATTGCTTGAGTTTGCAGGTTTGAGACTACCCTGGGCAACATAGCGAGATCTGGCCTCAAAAAGGCAGCTGGGCACAGTGGTGGGTGCCTGTAATCCCAGCTACCTGCGAGGCTGAGGCTGGGGATCGCTTGAGTTCACGGGGTTGGGACTACCCCAGGCAACAAAGAGAGACCTAATCTCACTAAAAAGAGAGAGAGAGAGAGAGAGAGAGAGAGAGAGAGAGATCTTATCAACACAGAGGTCAATAATACTTTCCAGTCCAGAATTACAGTCTCCTGAGGAGGTGAGGGCTCCTCAGAGGGAAGGAGACCCATTTTCTGCAGTGCACCAGCACGGGTTAGCCTCCTTTTTTTCTTTTGAGACTAGGTCTCACTATTTTTGCCTGTGGAACCGCAGGCTCACGTTGCCCGGGGTACAACGGACTCAAGCAATCCCCAGCCTCAGCTTCCCAGGTAGCTGGAATTACAGGTACGCGCCACCACGTCCAGCTATTTTTTTGGAGCTGGGTCTCGCTAGGTGCTCCCGGTGGGACTTGAACCATGATCCCTGGCCCCAGCCGCATCTTCCTAGGCTGCCACCTACAGGCATGCGCCACTGTGCCCAGCCAGGTTAGGCTTCTTGTATGCTTAGCTGATCTGAGCATCCTTGGGGGAGGGGAGGGTTTCTAGGCAGTGAGGGTGGAGGGTGCAGTGCTATGGCCTGCAACTAGGGATTATTCTGGGGGAGGGCAAAGAAGCATGGAGGGGCGTTCAGGAGTCAGGGTGTCTGTAAACAGGGTCCTGACTGGTCCAGTCCAAAGTCCTCGCTCTGTAGTCGACCCTTTTGGACAAACACACTCTCCTCTTCCAGAAAGCCTCCTGCATTTTAGGGAGAATTTTGTCTGGCAATCAAGGAGCGTGGCCCTTTCAGGTGATGGCGGGATTCTGAAGGGCTCTAGGGAGGGCTTGGACCTCAAACCCATACGGATTAGGGGAGGGGAGTTAAGTCCACTGTCCCTAGAGCTCAGGGGACAGGTGTGGGGTCAATGAGGTGGTCAGGCTTTTTCCGCCATTAGCGTCTATGAGCAGCACCTGTGGCGCTGTGCCTACATGCCTGGGCCAGTGGGCCTGCGCGTGCATGAGTGGGCTCATCTGGGCTTGGGAGGTGATGAAAGTGCAGTGTGACCCTGGGGGAAGCAGAGGAGCAAACACTGGAGCGTGAGCAGACCACCAAGAGAACTCAAGAGCCCAGAGAAAGAAAGTGAAGGTTCCTGGGGGCCTGGCCTGCCTCCAGCCCCCCTACCCCTGCAGCCTAGCCTGCCTGCTTGCCTGCAGTTGGCCAGACGTCCTGCCTGGCGTGCCTAGTTCGCTGAGAGCACTGAAGCCCGCGGAGGGCTCCAGCCATCTTTGGATGTAGAACTGACGCTGAACCTGCCTGGATGGGGATGCCTGTAGAACAAGGTAAGGCTTTGGGTTAAATCTGTGTTCCCCAACATCAAAATAATACAGGCCATTCAAACAAAACTTGCCGGGCATGGTGGCGCATGCCTGTAAGCAGCAGTCTAGAAAGCCGCTGCGGGGACCAGGGATAGTGGTTCGAGTCCCGCTTGGGGCAACGTAATGAGACCTAGTTCCAAAAATATAGCTGGGTGTGGTGGCGCGCGCCTGTAATCCCAGCTATCTGAGAAGCTGAGGCTGGGGAGTGCTTGAGTTCGTGGTACCCCGGGCAATGTGAACCTGCGGTTCCGTAGCAAAAATAGCGAGACCTAGTCTCAACAGCAGCACCATAAAAAGTCTAAGTAGGAAATACTAATTCAGCTTAAACATTACACTCCCGGGCAGCGTTCCTTTCTTGGGCCCCAGGGTGGGTGGCTTTCAGGGCATGACATCTGAGGACGCGGAGGCGTGTGTAGTGTCCCCTGTCATCTCATACAGACTCAGTTCTCTCACCTGTAATAGGAATGAGACTTTACGTTTTTCTCCCAATCTTTTTCTGGTTTCCCTCTCTCTAGGAGAAACCGAGGCTTGAGATGAACGGGGTAGCCCCTAGGCCCTCCAAGAAAGTCACCGATGCTGAGGGTCACAAAACAGCTAATTAATTCCATCTTGGGAGAAAGAAATGGGCCCTGGGTGGGTGGGCATTCTTTTCTTTTGAGACTAAGTCTTACTATTTTTGCCCGTGGAACCACAGGCTCTTGTTGCTCGGGTACCACAGACTCAAGCAATCCCCAGCCTCAGCTTCCCAGGTATCTGGGATGACAGGCACACACCACCACGCCCAGCTATTTTTTTTGGAACTAGGTCTCGCTACGGGCCCCAGGCGGGACTGGAACCGCGATCCCTAGCCCCAGCCGCTTCATAGGCTGAAGCTTACAGGCACGAGCCACCGTGCCCGGCCCCCCACTTTTTTTTTTGTGGGGAGGACTAGGTCTTGCTATTTTTGCCTGTGGAGCCACAGGCTCACGTTGCCCAGGGTACCATGGACTCAAGCAATCCCCAGCCTCAGCTTCCCAGGAAGCTGGGATTACAGGCGTGCGCCACCGCACCCAGCTATTTTTTTGGGGACTAGGTCTGGCTACGGGTCCCCAGCGGGACTCGAACCGCGATCCCTGGCCCCAGCCGCGGCTTCCTAGGCTGCCACTTACAGGCATGCGCCACGGTGCCCGGCCCATGGTCATTCTCTTTAAGTTGTCTGTCCATCTCCTTCCAGTTCCGGCCTTCTCGGTCCCCGAGTCGAGCTCAATAATGTGACTTACGCTGAAAAACGCAGGGGGATGTGGGACAGACAGAGGCAGGGCCCCCAAGCGCCCAGGAGCAGCCAGCAGTGGAGGGAGGGGTCTGCACCCGGCAAGCAGTGAGCGTAAGGGCGGCCCTCAGGGTGGATCCGAGCCAGGAGGCCGCCCAGCCCGACGCGCTGATGGACGGTCTCTTCGACGCGACAGACACACACGGCCAGGCCGAAGTGGAAGAACAGTTTATGCTGTGCTTTATTAAAATGTGCATCATTCTTTTATTTTAAAATGTGCATCATTGTCTCGTGCTCGGCGCGCGCGACCTCGGGTGGTGGCCCGCGCGGGGCTCGTCCCGCCCAGCTCCCGCGGAGCCTCCGTACGCAGGCGCACTCAGGTGGCGCGGGCCCGGGGGCTCCCGCCCATGGCCAGGTAGACGTCGATGGGCACGTGCAACAGCGTCAGGCAGTGGCAGCCCGGGCAGCGGCGAAGCGGCCTGGGAAAGCAGCGGGGTGCGACAGGGGGCGCTGAGGCGGGGCCCCGGCCAGATGGGGGGGCGCGGCCGGGGAGTGTACCTGGGGTCCCCGAGGCTCGGCCCGGATGTGGGGAGCCTATGCAGGGCGGCGGGTGCGGGGTCTGCGGGGCGGCCGGCGGGGCAGGGGCGGGGCCGGGAGCGCCGCGGGGTGGGTGGGGACCGCCGGGCCTCACCTGACCGGGTTGTGCTCCGTCGCTACTGGCTCAGCGCTGTCCTGGGACTCGGGGGCGGCGGCAAGGCCAGGGGAGTCTCCGGCCTCAATGGGGAATCTCCGACCCTGCGGGGGCTCCTGGGCACTCATGTCCAGGCCCCGGGGCGCTCTGCGCGGGGAGGGGCAGTCAGGCCGCTCGCGGGCCGCCAGGCGGCCCCGCCCCGCGCGCGTCCCGGTCCCCGGGGGTTGGCTTACCTGCTGGAGGCCGAGGCCGGTCCCAGGCTGGAAGCAGCTGCCCGAGCCCTGGCCACCGGAGGACGCTCCGGTCCAGGCGGAGCCGGGCAGGTGTCTGCGGCGCGTCCGACCTCGGGCGTCGAGGGGGCGGGCTGCATTGTGACCCGGCCGCGGCACGCTGACCTCACAGAGCTCGTTCCTCCCTCCGGGGAACCCCCCGCCGCCCCGGGCCACCTCGACACTTAGTGCGGCCGAGAACCAGGAGCTGGGGGGCTCTTGCCATGGCGCGGAGACTGGGTTCACAGACCTCCAGCTGCCGGATGGGGGCGCAGGAGGCGGGGGCAACCCGCCGCTACGCGGCGTCTAAGAGGAGCCGCCGGGTATCATGGGCGCGGGGCCGACACCTCCGGGCGCCTCGGCAGGCGGGGTGACTCTGGCTGGCGAGGGGCGGGGGCCGGTGGCGACAGGCGCTGGCTTGGTGGCGGTGAGGACAGGTAGGGGCATTGCCCATTTTGGCCAAGGGTCACACAGCATTTACATCACAATTGGGCCGGAGTTTAAAAATGTCTGGCTCTTTCTCCCACCACCCACGGCTGCAGTGTGCAGGGGGAGAATGCTCTAGCGCTGGGGGCAGCTGCGGATGAAGTGCTCGGGGGGGAAAAGGAGCGGGCCAAGGGCGATGGTGGAGTAGAGCTGCCTCGCGGAGGCAGCATGAGCTGAGAGGGTGATAGGAAGGTGGCGCTAAACAGCATGGAGGACTTTCTGCTCTCCAATGGGTACCAGCTGGGCAAGACCATTGGGGAAGGGACCTACTCAAAAGTCAAAGAAGCATTTTCCAAAAAACACCAAAGAAAAGTGGCAATTAAAATTATAGACAAGATGGGAGGGCCGGAAGGTGAGCCGGGGCCCTCCGAGGGAAGGGCGGGCGGGCTGCGGTGGGTGGGCGTGTCCTCCCTTCTAATTTGGAACCGAGGAAAACCTGGCGGGAGAGATTGGTTCTGCACGTGGGGGTAGGCTGTGGGGAACAGAGGCTGCTGGTAGTCCAGAAATACCACACCCTCCAAAACCCAGATTAGAAGAGGTGGAACCTCAGCCCCGCCAAACTTTCTTACTCCAGGAAGGGGGGGATTAGATTGACAGGTGGGTCTTGGCCAGGGCCATCAGAAGGCAGGGGCTGGCGCCAGTGGTAGAGACAATCCGGCTCATGGCAAGAACTGTGGCTGAGGGAGCAGGCTCACTGCAGTGTGGGCAAATCTGACGGAGTTTCATGGTGTCGTCTGGCCCCAAAGCACTTTGCTATCCACTGCTGGCTGCCCATAACAGTCCCTGGAGTTGGCAGGAAATAATTGCTTTGGATGACACATTAGCTCCAGAGACAACAGAAGTAATATTCTCTGCAACGTCCCAGCAGCCGGGCATTTAAGATGGGAAAGTGAGCCAGAGAGTAAGATGGGACCTGGGGGGATGGGAGGCAACCTTTAGTAGGTGAAGAGTTAGACCCTTCTGGACCTCCCGCCCCGTCTCTTTTCCTCTTCGCCCTCAGAGTTTATCCAGAGATTCCTGCCTCGGGAGCTCCAGATTGTCCGTACTCTGGACCACAAGAACATCATCCAGGTGTACGAGATGCTGGAGTCTGCTGACGGGAAAATCTACCTGGTGATGGAGCTGGCTGAAGGAGGGGATGTCTTTGACTGCGTGCTGAATGGGGGGCCGCTGCCCGAGAGCCGGACCAAGGCCCTCTTCCGTCAGATGGTCGAGGCCATCCGCTACTGCCATGGCTGTGGCGTGGCCCACCGGGACCTCAAATGCGAGAACGCCTTGTTGCAGGGCTTCAACCTGAAGCTGACTGACTTTGGCTTCGCCAAGGTGTTGCCCAAGTCACGGCGGGAGCTGAGCCAAACCTTCTGTGGCAGCACCGCCTATGCCGCCCCCGAAGTGCTGCAGGGTATTCCCCACGACAGCAAGAAGGGTGACGTCTGGAGCATGGGCGTGGTCCTGTACGTCATGCTCTGCGCCAGCCTACCTTTTGATGACACAGACATCCCCAAGATGCTGTGGCAGCAGCAGAAGGGGGTGTCCTTCCCCACTCATCTGGGCATCTCGGCCGAATGCCAGGACCTGCTCAAGCGGCTCCTGGAGCCAGATATGACCCTCCGGCCTTCGATTGAAGAAGTTAGTTGGCATCCATGGCTAGCGAGCACTTGATAACAGCGATAGCAAGTCCTCCCCAATAAAGCAGGGGGAGAAAGCAAACGCAAAAACCCGCTTCTAAAATGGTGATATATATTTTACACTTTAAGTTTACTTACCCTAAAACTCACTACGCCCTCCCAAGCTTTACTTCTTTCCTTTAAAGATCTTCATGGAACCAGAGGGTCTCGTTCAGACTTCCCTTTTATTACGGCTGACAAGTGATTTTCATACAGGTGTTTAAAGTTAATTAAACACAGACCCCAGAATCATACATACACAGGGGGAGGAGAGGAGGAGAAAAATGACCAAGAGCAGCTGGAACCACCGTCGTTGCAACTTCCTTTCCGAATAAAAGCAGAAGCGTTGGGAATGCAGAACCGGCCTCTTGACTCCTTGTCTTGGTGAGAGGCCTGTTGGGGACCCTGTTCCTTTCTCAGCCCAAAGGCCAAGCTGAGTCTGGGACGGGGACAAGGGACTTCTTCAGGCCTCGGCCTGTCCTCCCGCCCCATTCCCCTCCTGCGCTTGGGGTGCCCCCGACCCTGGCTCCAGGGCGGCTGCTGTGGGGACAAGAACAGACCCCTAGACAAGCCTTCCAGCTTCTGCTGAATTTCTTTAATGCTGTTAAACGGCAAATCTGGAAAAGGTTCAGGACAAAGTTCTTTTTTCTTTCTTTTTTAATTACAAAACTAACAGCTGTTAGAATCTGGGTTTTTTTTTTCCCCCTTTTTCTCTTTTCCCGGCTACAAAATACTCTGGGGAGATGCATTATAATTTAAAATATATAATATTGCACAAACAACCAAAAGGTTAATTAAACTAAAGAAATAGTTACAAAGAGAAAAATCCCATCCCAGCAAAAAGACAGCATTCTCTCCACCCACCCCCTCGCGGAAGGCCTGCAGTGGAGCGACCGCGACTCTTGGTGGCCGCCCTCACCACGACCCCCTGAAACCACGCTGAGTACACCAGCCTACATATAAGAATCGCCACAGCAGCGTCGTGAAGCACCAGGGTCTTTAGGGATCCCTGCAGCCCCTCACTGCCCCGAGGGAGGTGCAGCTGTACCAGAGTGGAGGGTGAGAGCCACAAAGAACTAGTCAGTCTTCAGGAAGAAGAGCTTTTGCAGGAGCCTGATGAGTCTCAAGGTCACCGCTAGCAAGGCCCTCCAAGAAGAGGAAGGTTGAGGCAGAGAAGTCGGGCTTACCAGAGCTGTAAGTACTCAGCGCTGATCGCTGCTCGGCACGCTGGTAGCTGGCTTATGTCCTTAAGCTACAGGGGAGTCGAGGTGGGTAGCTGCTTGGACACGGTATCCCACAGGCAACTCAGAGGGGCCTGAAGGGGCCCCCTCCCTTTCGGGGAGGGGAGGAAATGCAAGAGCATTTCTCCTGCAGGTGGCACAGCCAGGCTAAGGAACTTGGGTGCATCTGACATAAAGCGGCCCTGGGAAAGGCGCTGGGAACATACCAGTCTGGACTGGATGAAAGGGGGTGGGGAGGCAGGGTTTGGTCTCTAGATTCTGAACCACAGGAACCTTTCTGGGAATGGAAAATACCTGGGAGGGGGAGATTTCCAAGACAGGCAAACTCCCAGAGATGAAGACCTTTCACCCACTGGACAGAACTGAAATGTGTCGCCCTCCCTGCCCAGCCAGGATCAGGTGCCTGGCCCTTCTGTCTGCTTATGGGAGGGAGTATGGTGTCTCAGGCTCCTCCATGAGACTGGAAGTTTAGTGTCTGACTACACAGGCAGAGGACTAGAACTGTCCCTTGTGGGATTTCCCACAAGAGTCCCCAGGAACAGTGTGTGTTCATCAGAGAAATGTAGGCTCTTCCGGTGAGGGGGGCAGGTGTCCTCCCCATAAAGTCATCTTGTGGTTGGCACAGTCAGAATTCCTGGCTTGGATTTAGTGAGACCCGTCCCAGATGTGAGCAGAAGCCCAGAGGACCGGCAAGGGGCAAATCAGAATCTGTTCTTGGAACTCTGGTTGAGAGGCCATTTGGGGAACATTCTCAGTGTCTTCCAGGGCCGGGCTGAGACGAATGAGAGAGGTGGGAGGTGCGGTGGGTGGGGGAGCTGTTGGCCCTGGCTCCCCTCATTCCCAGTCCTCCCACTCTACATCTTCCAGCTGCAAACAGAGGGGATAATGGAGAGCACAAACACATATTACTTCTCTGGGTCAAGCCTGGGTCCACCCTCCCCTCACTGCCCCATTTCCCGATGGCCTCTCAAATCCCCTGTGCCCACCACCTGGGTCAAATCTGCCTGCTATGACCGCTAGGGAGCAGACCCACTCTTTGCCTAAGGGTTGGCTTTGCTCTCTGACTGCTCCAGATTCAAGGGTTATGCTTCCACCAGGCATCACTGGGCACTACACAGGAAGGCCCTGGCAAGTCAGTCCCTCCCTGAAGGAGTACCTGTCCCCACTGAACAGGTAAGAATCTGGCTCTGAGACAGAATTTGAGACTGTGATCAGAGGCAAGAGTGGCACTGGACTACAGGTGTTGCCAGGGTCTTAACTTGGGGCCCCAGCGGTTGTTCCCCAGACAACCTTTTCTCGGTGGGCTGGAATGATGGGTCATAGAATGACTCTGCTCGGGTACACTGTACATCAGGTTTTAAAAAGGGCGGCAGAGACACGAGCCACAAAGACCCCAGGGCACGGGAGGGCACCATGGCCTTTCTCTGCCCTGGCATAGTGAGGTCACAGTGCAAAACACAGTACATCTCTCCGAAGGCTTGTTTCCCAGTAAGAAGAAAGAAAGCCTTTTGTGTCTCTAATCAGTTCACCTCCTAGTTACGTGAATGTGGTGAAGGAATCATGTGGTTCTTGTGCAACAGTAAAAATCACACCAACAAGAGTCAAATACCTGGATTAGAGCCTCGGTTCCATCACTTACTAGTTATGAGAACTTTGTCCTGAGCCTCTTATTCAAGATGACTCCATTCTTGATGGCGAGGTCGTGAAAAGCAAGAGTAACAAGGGCTCAAGCTTGTAACCGGCCTGGGTTTTGTGGTGTTTCCAGTAGTAGATATTAGTAGATACTAGTAGATACTAGTGCACTGGGCAACATGTCAATGCACTGTCCATCATAGCTCACAGGCTTATAATGACCATCTCCACATTTCACACGGGGAAACACAGGCTCAGGTTAAATGACTTGCTCTAGATCATCTCTAAGACTAGGAATTGGCTCAGGTTGCATGCTGGGGACCACAGTCACAAGATCTGGGCCAGGGCTTGGCACCGTATTTTTTGTCACTCCTAGGGTGATTATGATACAGCACTAATGCCAAGGACTCTCCCATCTCCCCACCCTGGAACTGAGGGGAACCAAGCTGCTGATGACAACCGCTCAGGGCCCGAGTGAGAGGCTGCAGCCTGTCATTGCAGAGGAGTAGAGGTCAGGGGTGGTGGGAGTCCCCAGACCTTAGGATCATTGTGCTGTTTCCCTGTGGCCAACAGGCCTACTCACCTCCCCAGAGGCCTCCACTTTGGAAAGTGCCATCTGCACTTCTTCTTCGGTCATGTCCAAGTCAAAGTCCTTCTCCCAGTCCTCACTAATGTCTGTGCTTGAGCCTGGAACAATGATCCACAATGTGAAAGGTGGGAAGGGGTACGTATCAATTGGGTGGTGGCACTCTACCTGTCTGACAACCAGCCACCAAAGGGCTTCACATTCTGCTCTGGCATCCCACTTTAGGAATCTATTCTTAGGAAATATTCAGGACTTACTCAAAGTGTAGCCAAGAGGGAACGGACTACAGTGCTGCTATCGTGATAAAAACTTAGTGATGCCATTGATAGGGAGTCACAGAAACAAATAAGCTGTGCAGGCACATCAGGGAACACGAGGAACTTTCAGAGGTCAGACTGCCGAACATGTGTACACCTGATAACAGCCTGAAACTCTTGAGAAAAAGCAAGCTACTGAATAACTGGCCCAGAAGCTCCCGAAGAGCCCTGGAAATCTTCCAGAATAATGAACCCTTTCCTCCTTGCTCCATTCTACTAAACTGATCCACCATCCCTGAGACAGCAGGCCCATCCCACTTTACGACCCCCTGCTTGCACGGGCTGCTCCCCATATCTGGCACTCTCTTCGCCACCTTTTTGCTTCAAATTCCACCATCTAAGTGCAGCCTGCCCTGGCTACCTTATTTTAAGGCGCGATCCATCTCCTTCACTCTACTCTGGCTGCTCCTAGTTGTGATCATTGCTCTCTAGTCCATTGCATGGTCAGGGTTAATGCATGTACTGTCTAACAGCAGCAGAGTTAGAATGTGAGCTCCCAAAGGCAGGAATCTTTGCTTTTGTTTTCTTATGTGCTCTAAGTGCCTAGAACTCATAGTTTATACTCAAGTAGCTGTCCAGTTTTCTAAACTGGGGGTTAGCAAACTATGGCCTGTGGACGATAGGCAGCCTACTGGCAATTTTTGCAAATGAAATTTTGCAACGCAGTCAGAGCCACTTGCTAAGAAACTGCTGCTGGTTGCGTGTAGGCTGCAACAACACAGCTGAATGGCTTCTGCCAGACACTGTATACCCCCTAAGCCTGGAATCTTGGTGGCCCTGGACAGAAAAGGTTCCCCAACCCCTGCTCGAGGTACTTCTGACACCTGCTAGAGTTCCATGACCACTGCTCTAAATATCCATATTTGAGTAAGACTTCTAGGCGATACTAAAAATTGCACACGTGAAAGCTATTACAAAGAAAGTCATAGAAGGCCAGGCATGGTGATGCATGCCTGTAAGCGGCGACCTAGGAAGCTGCGGCGTGGAGCAGGGATCACAGTTCAAGTCCCGTTTGGGGCAACATAGTGAGACCTAGTCCCAAAAAAAATAGCTGGGTGTGGTGATGCGTGCCTGTAATACCATCTACCTGGGAAGCTGAGGCTGGGGATTGCTTGGGTCCGTAGGACCCTGGGCAATGTGAGCCTGTGGTTCCAACAGGCAAAAATAGCGAGACCTAGTCTCAAAAATAAACAAACAAATAAATAAATAAATAAATAAAGGTATCTACAATCTGAGCACGGTGGCGTGTGCCTGTAATCCCAGCTACTTGGGAGGTGGAGGCTAGGAATCACTTGAGTCGGCGGGTTCGAGACTACTACCAGGCAACACAGTGAGACCTTGTCTCAAAAAAAATAGCTGAATGTAGTGGTGCGCGCCTGTAATCCCAGCTACCTGAGAGGCTGAGGCTAGGGATCACTTGAGTCTGCGAGTTCAGGACTACCCTGGTCAATGTAGCGAGATCAAGTCTTTTTTTTTTTTTTTTAGACTAGGTCTCGCTAGTTTTGCCTGTGAAACCACATGCTCTCGTTGCCCAGGGTACCAGACTCAAGCAACCCCAGCCTCAGCTTCCCAGGTAGCTGGGATTACAGGCATGCACCAACACACCCAACTATTTTTTTGGAACTAGGTCTTGCTACGGGCCCCCAGCGGGACTCGAACTGCGATCCCTAGCCCCAGCCGCTTCATAGCTGAGGCTTACAAGCACGAGCCACCGTGCCCAGCTGAGATCTAGTCTCTTAAAAGAAAATTATTTGCACATGATTCCATTTAAAAACTATGCTCATGGATGCATGTATCAACACAGAACAAGTAAGGAAGATATCTATGAGAAAGCATTCTATCTAGGCAACAAGGTATAGGGTAATTTTTCTTGGCGTCTTATCTAAAACGAGTATGCATGACTTTGTGGTGGTAGCT
Organism: Uropsilus gracilis; assembly: GCA_004024945.1. NCBI lineage: Eukaryota > Metazoa > Chordata > Mammalia > Eulipotyphla > Talpidae > Uropsilus > Uropsilus gracilis. The sequence goes on from PVHY01024409.1 coordinate 19,644, forward strand.
ATTGATTTTTTTTTTTTTTTTTTTTT
>PVHY01024410.1:0-19639 GCA_004024945.1 Uropsilus gracilis
GAGGATCTGCTCTTCCAAAACATCGGGCTGGGAGTCATGCCCCAAAAGCCAAAGACCCTAAGCATGACTGAAGGAGCAACAAAATGTTGCAGAAACGGCAAACGGGGAGATGAGACCCATCAAGAAACAAAAAACAATCATAGAAGGCAGAGGTGCTCCCATCGGCCTACGAAGGCAAAATCAGTACAGGAAAGATAAACAGCACCTCTACCAAGTCCTGGGAAATCACACCCTCAACCAAGGATGAGGAAATGGACCCAGAAAAGAAAAAAAAAAGACTAAAGGGATAAACATGAACAAACAACAAAAAGAAAGGAAGCAAAGTGACAGGGGGATGTGGTGTGGTGGGGTATTCCCATGGGGATCAGCAATCATACAATCATGTATTGTAAAAAATCCAAAAAAAAAATATATGTGCTTATAAAATACATGCCATTATCATTTATATTTTATAAGAGGAGACACTGGACAAGTTTCAAGAATCAGATGAAGTTTATCTTATATAAAATAATGCCTCTTTGGCTATTGTGAATTTTTTTGGATTGTCTTCTAAGTCTAGGAGTGAAAGAAGATTTTAAGTCAACAAGTGGCATTACCTCATCTTTAAGAGAAAAAGATCACTATAGCTGCTGTGTGAAGAACAAACTGTTAAAGGCACAAACTGTTAAGGACAATCACTATTGCTCATGTGAGAATTTTAGATCACATTCACTGCATAAGAGATGCAGACAGAGAACAGTGCAGTTCTGACAGGACTAAGTGAGACTGAGCAAGCAAGGGGAATAGACTTCTGGTATAAGCAATTGGGTGGTTAAAGGTGTCATTAACTCAAGTGAGGAAGACTGAGGGATAAATCTGTTAGAAGATGAATCGAAAGTTTTGCTTTATATATATCTGAGTGAAATATAGTTCAATACAGAAGAGCAGAAGTGGAGATGTAAAAATTTTCAGTTATTTTTAATAACCGCTACAATATTTTATCTTCACAGTAAGAGAACAATGAAGGGCAACCTCCCAGTCAATGGATGGCACTCACAGCCAATTTGATGGTAGAAAACAGAACTTTCTGGACTCCATAGCTTGATGTCCAGTAGGGCTGATGAGAAATAGGGGTGGGGCCACAGATCTGGCAGTTAAACTGCTAGCTAGGAAGGGTGTTCTTGGAGAAGCCCAGTTTAAAATACAGAAGTCAACTTACAACTAAGAAATATGATCCATATACCACCCTAATTATATGAAAAGTTTAGCTGAGGGAAGTGGTATTGTAGTAGTGTAAGAAGCCTGTCTGAGACACAATTATAATGCAAGCAACATACTCACCAATCTGTAGGTTGCTGGTTCTAGCAGTTATACAAACCAGACAAGGTAGGGCCAGGCCCATGTGGGGCTGGGAGACAGGCGAGTCCCTTAACTCCCCCCCAGGAATGTCCAAACTCACTCTCTGTGCTCTCCTTTCCCAAGCCCTTTCTCATGTGTCAGGGTAATGCCACCCTTTTAGCCTTTCCTCCCAGATCCAGGTGTGGCCACTCACACACGCACACAGCCACTGGCCCAGACACATACACAACCACAGGGCGGGTGCAATAAATACCCCAGATACTGGTTATACAAGCTAATAAAGAACAAAACCTGACCAACTCACCTACCCTACAGCTATCTATAAAAGACATTCAGAATTCCTTGAAGTACAGCACATTCTTTCTATAGTGGGTATTACCACTGACTCTCTTAACATTCACTTCATCCCAGTTAATTAGTGTAAGCTTGTCAGTGACTGGTTAAGGCCTAAGTCAATTTGGGCTTGTGAGATCTGTGAAGAGGTTTTACTGAGGATCAATAGTACCTCAGCTCTCTCCTCCAAGTAAAGATATATGGTTAATTTTGTAGCTGCTGGCATCCATTCTATGCCCATAGGAAAAACAACTCTAAATCAACCCAGTGTTGTTCACAGTAGAACACAGACAGCAAATTATTGATGACACTGTGGATACTCTAAATCAATTAACCTTGAGATGTAAACTATCTATACTCCAAGGAAATGCCTTTGTACAACAGGTCCTCGAGTGATATTTCATTATTCACCCTTTTCCTTAAAGTCAGTTTCCAAGAACCCATGGACAACCTTAAATAAGAACTCCTTGTATTTCCCTTTATATGAGAAAAACTGCCTTACTATTCAAGCCAGTTTGTGTTGTGGTTTCTGCTGTAACTGAAAACAATCTTGGAAGCATTAACTGCTGAAAGCATGCATTTTTAGATGTTACTATCTTTCTTTTTTTCACTGTTAATGAAAGATTCTACAAGATGTGACCATATGGAATGTGAATGAATTTGCTATGGAACTTTTAGCCACCAAATTTAAGTAGACTTCCATTTGAGAATTTTTTTCCTAGAAATTAATCCTAAGAAGCCGGGCACAGTGGCTTATGCCTGTAAGCTTCAGCCTATGAACTGGCTGGGGCTAGGGATTGCAGTTTGAGTCCTGCTCAGGGCAACAGAGTGAGACCTAGTCCTAAAAAATAGCTGGGCATGGTGGCGCGCGCCTGTAATCCCAGCTACCTGGGAAGCTGAGGCAGGGGATTGCTTGAGTCTGTGGTACCCCAGGCAATGGTAGCCTGTGGTTCCACAGGCAAAAATAGCAAGACCTAGTCTCAAAAAAAAAAAAAAAATCTTAAGAGCACTTTTAAAATAAGGCATTATGAGTATTTCTTCTTTTCTCTTAAGAGTATTTCCTTTGGTTGCTTTCCTCCCTGCCTGCCTATGTCTATGAAGATGTCTGTTTTCCTTTCTCCTTTTCCTAATGTATCTGTCCTTTCAAAGTGTAAATAATTAAAAAAAATTTTTTAAGAATATTTTCTTTATATTACCAAGAACTTTCAAGTTAAACGTGACTCTACAGCAACTATATAGGTTCATACGAAGGTATATCTTTTCTAACTTTTTTCTATTTTTCTTTACATTTTTAATGATCCTAAATATTTGTATTATAGTTGTCTCTGATGTAAGTCACTCAAGACATTTGGAAACAAATGAATTTAGTAATTAAAAACCAAATAGATTCGAGTTACAGCTGAAAATGATTTACATATGTGGATGTAAGATATGCATGAAATACTGCTAACTCATTAAGGCTTCAACCAACTTAACACAGAATGTTTAAGCCAAGAGAGAACATTAAAGGTATAATTATCCAGACCTATGACCAAATCTTAACATCTGCCATTGTACATGTTCCTACCACAGCAATCAACAGGTACAGGTTGGCATTAGACTGATATTTGACTGAACCTGAATGGACACCTGATGAAAGGTTGCCAATCTATCTGATTTGGCCAAAGCTCTTATTCCTCAGAGACTGCACATGGTGTTCCTGTTACCATTGAATGGTTGTAATCTTGATTTTTCCACAGTTGGCTCCTTATGCTTTAAATCCTTTTTTTTTTTTTTTTTTTTAGGCTAGGTCTTGCTATTTGTCCATGGAACCGCAGGCTCACGTTGCCTGGGGTACCACGGACTCAGGCAATCCCCAGTCTCAGCTTCCCAGGTAGCTGGGATTACAGGTGTGCGCCACCACACCCAGTTATTTTTTGGGACTAGGTCTCGCTGTGTTGCCCCAAGCAGGACTGGAACTGCGATTCCTAGCTCCAGCCGCTTCATAGGCTGAAGCTTACAGGCACAAGCCGCCGTGCCCGGCTTTGTATTTTAAATCTTGGATGAAGTTTTTTTTTTTAATCAGGGGTCTTTCTCTGATGTACCTAAAAAACTAGATTTCTACTCATATATTTTATATTTAATATTTAATATTCTGCTTGCTTCCATGATGGTAAATCACCACTTAATACGAATTATTAAAATCCTGACTCCATATAAGATGATTTGAGAAATAAAGTTTCAGATGGTACTGGGAAAAGAATTACAAAAGCCAGGGGAGAGAAAAGAGTTGCATTGTAAATACAATAAAGTACAAGAATAGGGATTAACAAGTCAGAATGTGAAAGTAATGGCATTAACTTGATTGCTAGAGCTAATTTAAACTAAACACCTTTCATTTTTCAAGCTTCCTTTCAGTGTCTGAGAGGCCCTGTGTTTCCTCCTTGTTCTCTTACTTCCCAAGAGTAATGATAAAGCTAAAGGAGCTAACTACATCATCTCTCTTACTCTTTTGTGGCTTTAGTTGCTATATATAAGTTGATGATGTCTAAATCATGCTGCTAAGCTTTATATGTGTACATATCTACATCTTTGCTATCTCTAACTGGATATTGACAACAACCAAAAATGAATGCATTTTCATTATTTTCCTTCCATTTTGTTCCTCCTTCTGTTTATCTTAGTGAGCAGTATCACCAATTACTTGTAGAAAGCATCATCATTGATGAAAGTTAGGGAGTTATCTTTGATTCTTTTCTACTATGCCCTTTAGCATTACATCAAATCAATTAACAAAACACTGCCAATCCCAATTCTTAAAAATTTCTTACCGAATCATTTTTTCTTTCTATCGCCAAATTCAGATCTTCACTTCCCGAATCATTTTTCTCTCTATCACCAAATTCAGATCTTCACTTCCCTCAAGAAAAATTACTGCAACAATTTTCTACTTGCATGGCCTTTAGCAATACATAGTTTTTGCTAAATAAACAAATCATACAGTGAAAGATTTATAGAATCCTGTTTCCTGCCACAAAAGCATGTTAAATAATGGTTCTAAAGAAATACCTGCAGGAGAGAGGGGAGTTGTTCCTGACATAAGAATATAAATTAGTCATTAAAGTCATCTGAAAGTTTACCCTCACAGTAATCTTCAGGACTGATAGCCTCAAGGGAAAGAGAAAACACCATCCATAAGGCACTAAACACGCTTCCAATAGCACAGAAGGGAAGCATAGACTTTTTGGGTTTTTTCTTATATCATATGGGCAGAATTTTGCATTTTAAATCATAAACAAAACTTTTATTACAAAAAATAAACAAGTTGTGTACACATATATAGATGATCAACATACCATAAAACTTACCCTAGTAAAGGGCATAGTTCAGTTATTTCTAGTATATCCACAACGTTGTATAGCCATTATTCACTATCTAATGCCAGAAGATTTCCATCAATCCCCAAAGATGCCCTGTACCCATTATTAGCAGTTATTTCCCATGCCCTGGCAGTCATTCCCAAGTCCATGTATTGCCCAAGTCCAGCATTTCATGTCAACAGAATAATTCAGTATCAGGTCTTTATGTCTGGTTTCTCTCATGAGAATATTTTTAATCGCAGTCATCTTGAAGCACACATTCATACTTCATTACTTTATACAGTAAATTAACACCCCACTCTGTGAATATATCATCTACTTGTTTATCTACTTGGCAGATGATGGACATCAGTGTAGTTTCTCCATTTTGGCTACTATGAGTAATTCTACTCTGAACAGGTTTTTGGGTGAGGATAAGTGAGTACAGGAGTTGAGACGCTGAACTATGTGAGTAAGGAGAACATTCACAAGGAGGGTGGCTAGTATGAGAAACTGGACAACAAACGGTCAGGGGGGCAGCTTCTGATGGAGTGTAAGAGGTCAAGGGGGTGAAAAAAACATCCATGGCAAATGATTCAGCATGAGTTGGAGTTTAAAAGGAGTGAGGATATACAAATGCCAAGGTAACTTATCATGATGTGTAAGAGTCTCCTCAGACCAGGATGAGGGCAGCCTCTTAAAAAAACTCTAGCATAGGGTTGGGAACCCAAGCAAGATAAGAGTGTTCACACAAGGCAAGAGGGTAACCTTACAGTGGTGTCTGGACCCAATAGTGTGAAGGTTTATCTTCATCCACATCTGCAGAAGGAGTGTGAGATGGGTTAAAATCAGGAAAATGGAATAAAAAATAAACTACTTTAATGTAATATATAATCAGGTTTCTTACTGTCATGGATTTTCAGTGAGAAAAACTAGAAAGGGAGAAAAACTCGAATGATAAAGCATTGAATTGCAATCAAGGTGTGAGAAAAAGACACACACAAATAATATAAATGTATGTGTATTCATCAGCTCCTGGATACACATATACACACTTGCACTGTGTCTTCTAAGGGTCTTGAGTACCAACACTTCAATAGCAATAGGACATTCAATACCTTCTACATACTTCTCTCCACTGAAAAGAAATCAGACTATTTAGGGTATATAAAATATGACTCCATGTCTTCATCTTATGATAGAAAGCAATGCATTCAAAGAATTATGGTAACACACTAAGTTGGTGAACCAGCTTGAAGGGACTCCCACCAGTCAAATCTGAGTCACTTTGAATATTGAAATAAATGAGAAAAATAGATTGCAACTCACTGGATGAAAAAGCAAACTGTAATTCAGACCAATACAAATGAACTCTTTAGTCAATTCCTCTGAAACTACTTCCAGGACCTCCTCACTGCCAGCTACAGCCAGGTTAAAGTTGTTGCCATCTCAACCACAGCCTTGTTGATTTTTGCAAACTCCTCATTCTTGATGACATTAAGGATGCACTCATGCACTCCTTGGTGACATTACCCCAAGGTCATGCAAGGATCTTTTTCTCACTATGTTCTCTGGGGTACTGTGAACTCAAGTCATCCGCAGCTGGTGCCCGCCACAGCGCCTGGCTGCTTTTTCAAGACCAGGTCTCACTATGATGCCCGGGGTAGTCTCGAACCTGCGAACTCAAGCCCTCTGCTTGGATAACAGGCGTGCACCACCACACCCGGCTCATGTGAGGTTCTTGATGAGATGTTGTAATCCTTCCAAAACTGCATCCATGTTTCCCTCAGTCTCAGTAATAGACAGGGCAGAGATCGACTTCAGGTAGCAGGCTTTAAAAACTGCTATAAATCCTTAATCCACAGGCAGGATCAAAGAGATGGTGTTTGAAGCGAGAAACACCACTCTGATATTGCGATGACGATCACTAATAAAAGAAGGATATGGATATCCGAGAATATTATGAACAATAAGCAACATCCTAAAAGGATGCAATAGTACTTCTGCAAATAGTACTCCTCCATTTTGCTGGCACAGCAATTCAGATCATCTTGGAAGAACAGCTGTGTCACCCATAGCTTCTCAACATTCTTGTGCTACACTGGTAGTGTGTGCCTGCTGATACGTTTACAGGCCTTGAGGTTCTCATTGTGCCAGGTCACAAAAGGTTTTAGTTTATTGACTCCAACACTGCCCTGAAACAGGATTGTTTTCAGGCTTCAACGCCTTGAAGCCTACCACTGACTTGGCCCCCTAAAGGGGAACCCATCTTCAAAAAAGGAAGTTTCATTCAATTGAGGATGTGCTCTGCCAGGTAATTTTCTTCCACGATCAGTTTACCTCGAGTTTCCAAAACTTTTTTTTTTTTTTTTTTTTGAGAAACTAGGTCTAGCTAGCCTGGGGTAGTCTCGAACCTGAGACCTCAAGGGATCCTGGCCTCTTCCCTCCCAGAGCTTGGATTATAGAGTATGCCACCATGCCCGGCTAAAAAAAAAATTTTTTTTTTTTTTTTTTGAGACTAGGTCTCACTACTTTTGCCCTGGAACCACAGGCTCACGTTGCCCGGGGTACCACGGACTCAAGCAATCCCCAGCCTCAGCTTCCCAGGTAGCTGGGATTACAGGCGCACATCACCATGCCCAGCTATTTTTTGGGACTAGGTCTCGTTGTGTTGCCCTGAGCGGAACTCGAACCGCGATCCCTAGCCCTAGCCGCATCATAGGCTGAAGCTTACAGGCATGAGCCACTGTGCCCAGCTTTAAAGCTTTTTTTTTTCAGCTGCTTTACATGAGTGCTCATAAACTCATCACTCACTTTCATACTACATAAAGAATAATGATTGTTGAACCATTTAAACTTAGAGTTAGTCTTCAATTTGACATCATTACCAGGTTATCTTTTCTTTCAACACTGCAAATGATTATTTTCAGTTGGTCATGATCATTATGACCAAGAGGAATATGTTTCTGAGCCTGTTTTTCAATCCAAATTACTAAAAGTTTCTCCTGAAAAACTTTACCTGATCTAGGACCTTCTCGAATTTTTTTTTCCTTCTTCCTCCGCTTACTAGGTAGCTGGGATTGTAGGCGAGTGCCACCAAGTCCAGCTATGTTTTTGGGTTTGGGGACTAGGTCTTGCTGTGTTGCCCCAGGCAGGACTCGAACTGTGATCCCAAGAGCCAGCCGTGACTCCATAAGCTGTTGCTTACAGGCATGCACCACCAAGCCCAGCCCCTTCTCGAACTTTTTTGTTAGCCTTATCACTTTCAGTGAAGCAAATCCTTAATAGTTTCTGTCATTTTGATCTTGTACTTCAGGAAAACACACACGTATTCCTATATATCCACCCAGAAATAATGGCATTTGAACTGAATGAAAAACTACTAGCAATCATTAATGTTTTAAGTTTCTTGAAAAGAAAATGCAATAGCATATGCTTGCAGAAAAAACAACATAGATTTATCTTTAGAAATGCTTGGTACAGTGTTAGACTTGAGTAGTATTTGAGAATCTGAACTTTTAGAGCCTTTCTACTACTCCCTGATAGGCAGTATTTCATTTGTGCTGTCCTAAGTTGTTGCTGAGGAATTAAGAAGAGGGATAAAACTCTTGGAAGCTTATGCCTACTTGCTTCTCTATTTCACCAGATACATCTTTGCGTTTGCTGGTTTTGCTTTGTATCCTTTCCCTATAATAAATCATAACCTTGAGTATGATTATATGTTGAGTCCTATGAGTTGTCCTAGTAAATAACTACCAAACCTAGGAGTGGTCTTCAAAGAAAATTCCAGTTAATTCATTCTTCCCATCTCCTTTCAGAAAGTTCACTCCTACCAACACACACACGTTTTTTTTATATTTATATATATATACACACACACACACACACACACACACAATTATGACCCAGCACCTCCAAGATATGACCCAGCACCTCCAAGATAAGTTATATCATCCTCATTGTGAAACTGCATGTTGTTTTATAGTTAAAAGGACATGTGTGGGCTCAGGCACTCTAATCACTCCCATCATTTTTAGTTATCAATATCCTCAAAAAGGAATCTTTGAGGAAGTCATTGTACAGTAGATGAGACACAGAGTCTTTGTTTTATAAACACTGACATTCATCTTTGAAGAAGCACTCCTAAATAAATGCATACGGTTTTTTGAAAAGGAGTACTGTTAATACTAACTGAATTTCACATTATGCAAATAGTGGATTCCAGCTTGCTAGAGCATTAATAATAAACTTTGTTTCAAAAGAAAGGAGGAACCAGTAAGTAAGTTAAAGTAAATCAAAGTTAAGGGGAAACAAGAACACTTACTTAATTCATTGGTGACTTGGCTGTGGCCTTGCATTTACAAGGAAACAGTATGGTCTTACAAAACAGTTTTTTCTTTGCAGGGTAACATATGTTGGATGGGATGATGTAATATTTAACCAAGCCAAATGTGTAATATTTATTAAACTGTATTTTTAAAAAGGCTAATATACAGACATAGGATGAAATTCAAATCCACTCACAAATTTAGAACAGATTGAACAATGAAATAGTGATATAGTAATAATATCTCATAGAATAAAACAACTGTCTTTCAGTCCATACAGACAAAGATAACTGAATAACAAGTCAATGGAATAGAAGGGGAAATTCTTTCTTTTAGTAGAATTCCAATTAATAAATGTAGAAGGAACTAAGGAAATAGACAACTTTGGCAAAATACTGCAATTATAATGGTAACGGTTAATGTTTCAAATGTTAATATGTATGTATATATACACATATATGTATATATGCATGGCAAATGTTAAAGCACATAACATCAAAGGATGTCAAAATCAGTGGACAAAAGTATCAAAACACTTACATAATCTTAACATACCTCCCCATTTGTATTTATCAATTATGAAGAGAAAAATAATTTTACAATGAGAAACTAAAAGACATTATCTTAACTAAGTGATTAAAGTTAATATAATGTCTCCTGTATGAAACATGGACAAGGTAGTATACTTGCCAAGATTCACAACCTGAATTAGGAGGCACCATCTGGCAAAATGAGATTGAGGGAAATTCTACAAAATATCTGTCCAATACTCTTCAAAAGTATCAAGATTATGAAAGACATAGGAAGACTAAGAAACTGTCCCAGATTAAAAAGGACTACCAAACAGGATGATAATTTAATGGGACTTATAGCCCCGGACTGGATCCTAAATTGGATAAAAAGTATTACTGTATTCTGGGAAGAATTAGGAATCTGAATAAATTCTACTACTCAGTATTAATTTCCTGATTTTGATCATTATATCAGTCATATAAAATGTTAATGTTTGTGGAAGCTGTATAAAGGGTACGCTTGAATTGTATTATTTTTCTGATTGTGTAAGAAAAACTTTCAAAACTAAAGTTAAAAATAAAATCATCTCAGAGAAAGATGAAGAAAAACATAATGAAAAGTAAGTTTTTCTTCTACTCCTGTCCAATTACATAGTTTCCCCTCTTGGGGGATCTGCTGCTTCTAATCATGAGCTAAGTACTTTAAAGAAAATTTAAACAGGTCAGACATGATGGCACATGCCTGTAAGCAGCAGCCTAGGAAGCTGTGACCGGGACCAGGGATCGCGGTTCAACTGCTGCTCAGGGCAACATAGCAAGACCTAGTTCCAAAAAAAATATCTGGGTGTGGTGGTGCGTGCCTGTAATCCCAGCTACCTGGGAAGCTGAGGCTGGGGATTGCTTGAATCTGTGGTACCCCCGGCAACCTGAGCCTAAGGTTCCAGAGGAAAAAATAGCGAGACCGTCTCAAAAACAAAACCCACATTTTTAAAAGATATTACATTCAATTAATTTCAACAAATTATAGACTTATTTATACTGACTGGTAGCTATGTTTATTTTTGTTTTTAAATTTATTTTTGAGGCTAGGTCTCGCTATGTTGCCCAGCGTAGCCCAAACTCAAGCAATCCCCAGCTTCAGCCTCCCAGGTAGCTGGGATCACAGGTGCTCATCACCACGCCCAACTGTTTTTTGAGACTAAGTTTTGCTATGTTGCCCCGGGTGAGTCTCAAACCTGCAGACTCAAGCGATTCCCAGTCTTAGCCTCCGGTCCTAGGCTTGGGATTAGAGCTGCACACCACCATGGCCGGCTTTCGGTAGCTATGTTTAATGTAAAGTTAAAGATACCAGAAATTCTCTTTCCTATCTGCATTTATATTTTTAACAAAACAACTATTTTATATATTTAAGTGCATTCATATGTAGTGTGCTTTATAAAGTCAAATTCTTCCTTTTTAGGATATCAATTTCACTATAGCTCCAGTTTACAAAGGGACTTGTTCCCATCATTTAACACAGAATCAAAAGGAACAGAAGCTTATGTCTTCTCGAAAGTCCTCTCATAGGTAGAAGTTTCTCTGCTTAGCCTAGAAAGCAGCAAATTTAAACTATAATGTACACAGGGTCAGTTTTGATAAAGCACAAATAATAAATTGGAATGAAATTCTCACTCAAAAAGAAGTTGCTATGGAAAAAGTATCTCCAGAGTTGCAACATATTATCATCCTCCTTCAATCTCCCCCCTTTTTTCAGCATTCGAAATCATAGCTACTCATTTCCATATCTTAGAGAAGGTATACACTCGGTTCTAACTTTTCTATCCAAATTCTAGCCTAGTAATGTGTTAGTATATAGTTATTTAATTTCTTACAATGTCCAATGCTGAGAGTGAGAAAATAGGTAGAATTAAGGAGAGAAGATTCACATATAAGACAGGAAAGTTTCAAGTGGCGTTTGCCTTTTTATCTTTAAAATAAAGGGTTGTGATATTTTATAGATTGCATCATTATGTAAATTCATTGCAATTTCATAGATACAGTATATTAGAAATGGGAAATGGGGGAAAGGACAGAGCAGAATCACTCTTCAAAAAAGTCAGCACTATAAAAAAATGCACTATGTCTTTCACATTACATCACAAAGGTAAGGGGGAAATCCTTTACAGGCATTTTACATAGGAAAAATTGTTACTAAGTTAAACCTTCAAATACCTTGATTCATAGCTAGAAAATAGAGTAAAAATTGTTTTACAAAGTATCAATAAACTTAAAAATTCAAGTAATTCAGATCCTGTGTAAGTGAAAATTAGCAAGTACGAAAATTTAAGAATAGGTAAATATAGCATATATCCAAAAACAACAACATAAAATTAGCACTCACACTTACCTTAACAGAAGTTCTTTGGGAAGTTTTTTATTGATTACAGCTTCATCACTATTTGAGAACATCTGCAAAAACAAAATCATTGTGGCAAGTGTTACTTAATATTTTTTATTATGTTCAATTTAACAGTTTACAGGCAATCCTTTTAGGAGAAAGAGAAATAACTACAACAGTGTATTATAAGTCAAAATTGTATTTTCAGAGAATCTTAACTGAAAATAATTTTTGAGATGTTTCTTGTCTTTAGAATAAAAAAATGAACAGAAGTCAGAATATGTGCCAGTTATCTTTTCAGTATTTTTTATGTATTAACTGTATTGAGTCTTCATAGTATTATTCTTCATGTTCACTTTACATATAAAGAAAATGAATTACAAAATGTTACTAGCTTAAAAATCACATCACAAAAAACTGAACACTCAAAAAAATCCAGTAAGACAAGGTGATTCACCAAATCTAATTTATTAGATTCTAATAAATTCACCAAATCTAATTGAGAAAGAAGTTCAGAAACTAGGTACAGAGAACATTCTTTTTTGAACTTTATGCATCACTCAGAAAATCAACACTATTTCGTAAGTACCACCATATATAGTCTTGGTGCACACAATGATGTTTCAAAGAATCCATAATGGGTACTTTTAAATAGAGCCATCATTTTTCCTACAAAGGAAATGAGAACTGCAAGTTTGTTTAGTAAGTTATACTGAAGGGAAATAAAAACAACCCAAAGCCATACCTAATATAAAAGCAGATTAAAAGAACAACTTATCATTAAAACTGAGACAAATAGGTTCAGCCCTATTATTAAGCATTGTAGAGATTTCTCCTGACTTATGCAATGAATACTAATGACCAGTCAAAAATATTGGGTACTTTCTAGGCAACGAGATACATGGAAGTAAGATTTTATCTCTGCACTTAAGGAAATCTAGTTCTACAATAAAGAATAGAGGAGTAACACTTGACTAATTATTAGCAATAAAGTACTAGATGAATAGGACAAGAGAAACAACTGTTCACAGTTGAATATACCCTTACGGTAGTTCTTAAAGGAATGTCAGAAAGAAATTGGAGGGGGGAGAGGAAGGAGATAGGAAGCCTGAAGACATACATCAAGTTCGTGGCATTTCATGATTTAAAGAAGTAGAAGAGGTAGGGAAGTAATGAATAGAATGTGCTTCCTCCTTAGACATTTAAAAAATAATTAAATATTTCTATTAACTATAAACATCTACCTTTCAGTTAAGAGGAAAGCTCTGTGAGAGCATGTTTGCCACTGTATGTCCAGAACTGAGCACAGAGCTTGATACACTGTAGAGACTCAATACATCTAATCAATGAACCTTTAAGTGCATGGTAGGACAAGATCCTGAAGGCAATTTGTATACCATGATAGAATCTTGAATAATGAGAGGAATCAAAAACAATCTGATTCTGGTCTGACAGGAAGACAATAAATAGGAATATACTGAAACTGTCATTCAAGTAAAAAATGATGCAGGTCTCTTATGAGTATAGGGACAGCAGAAACGGGAAAAAACTAGAGAAAAGAATTTTTACACAAGTTAAAGAACTTGGTAATGAAAAGTTAGTCATCGACCTAGTTTCAGAGCAGCAGAGTATCTTACGTAATAGAAGTAATGTCACTGCCTGACAATTTTAAGAAATTTTCTGATAACAAAGAACCAAATGATTCCCTACAATTTCTAGCCATCCGTCGAGACTAAAATAAAAATCCTTCCTTCTATAAGGCAGTCTTTCAAAATGAAGCTATCACATTTTCTTCTAAACTCTCTTCATGTTCTCTGAAGTGATACAGTTTTTAAGATGCCACAACACTATGACCATTCTCCTATGGGTCCACTTTCAGAAAAACAATGCACAAAAGATTTGTAATGCCTTTTAAAAGCTGAATAATCAAGAATCAGTGATATAAATCATAACATCCTGCAAATCTAGAGTTTATGGAGTCGGACAGCAAAAAGAAAAAAAAAGTGCTTTCAGTTTGAGAATCTTTGGGAAACAATGAAAATTTGTAAGCATAAATATATCAAACATACAAACTACTAGACCATGCCCAAATCAAATCCATAAAAGTCAAAGAACCATTTTTAGATCAGAAATACTAAGCTCTTTATCTTGTATATTCAAAGTATTTCTAAAAATAGTGTATTTCTGGCAGGGCGTGGTGGTCGCCCTGTAATCCAAGTGCTGGGAGGCAAGAAGTCAGGGATCACTTGAGTTCACAGGTTTGAGACTACCCGGAGTAACATAGCAAGACCTGGTCTTGAAAAAGCAGCCGAGCATGGTGGCAGGTATCTGTTAAGCCCAGCTACCTGGGAGGCTGAGATTGGGGATCACTTGAGTTCATGGGATCAGGACTACCCTGGGCAATACACCGAGACCTAGTCTCAAAATACATACATACATAAATATGTAAACAAACTATTTCATCTTAATAAGGCATTTTGTTCATTTGAATATGCACAGTAATATACACAGCAATTAATAAAAAACAAACTGTATGTTGCTCCCATGACTCTACAACTCTCAATGTAAAAAGGGAACAAAATCACATTCAGCAGCTAATTCTACCTTTACTTCAACCTTTACAGACTGACTGAATGCTGTGGTCTCCACAGTAACATGAAGGGATAAAGGGAAATGAAACAGTCAGTATACTGGGAAGATTTGGGAGAATCAGTGTACACTGGATAACTGTCTAAGTTTAGACTTCCCTCCCCCTCTGTTTACACATAAGTAACACAAGTTTTCAGGAAAGGATAAGATCAGTGAGTCACAATCTGTGGTCACCTGACCAGCAACATTAGCATCAAGTAGAATTTGTTAGAAATGCAAATTTCAGGCTACATAACCCTGACCTACAGAATCAGAAATTGGGAATGTAGGAATCTATCTAGCTTATGAAGCCTGTGTGATGTGATAATGATGCTTCCTGAAGTTTTGAGAATGATCAGATAAAGTAGACTGAGGATCTCAGGATCCCCTAACAATTGACAATTCGTCTCATATAACTAGAGAATTCCATTATCTGACATGACATACATATCAATGGAGCTTTGAAAATAATCCTAAAGGCAGACCAAAAAAATGTTTTTTGTTTTGTTTTTGAGACTAGCTCTTGCTATTTTTGCCTGTGGAACCGCAGGCTCTTGTTGCCCGGGATACCACAGACTCAAGCAATCCCCAGGCTCAGCTTCCCAGGTAGCTAGTATTACAGGTGCGTGCCACCATGCCCAGCTATTTTTTGGGACTAGGTCCGTGCTGTGTTGCCCCAGGCGGGACTCTAACCGCGATCCCCAGACTCTGCTGCGATTTCATAAGCTGTCGCTTACAGGCATGTGCCTGTATTTATTTTATTTTTTTTTTTTGAGACTAGGTCTCACTATGTTGCCCAGGGCTGTCTCGAACCCGAGGACTCAAGTAATTCCCAGCCTCAGCCTCCAAGTAGCTTGGATTATAGGCGCATGGCACTGAGGCCTGTTATTTTTTTCTGAGACTAGGTCTTGCTATGTTGCCTGGGGTTGTCTCAAACCTGTAGACTCAAGTGATTCCTAGCCTTAGTCTCCCAGGTAGTTGGGATGACAGGTGCATGCCACCGTGCCTGGCTAGTTTACGATAGTCTTAATAATATTCTGGTTTCTTAAAAATGATTTGGTTTGCCATACATTATCATCATTTATTGTTAGTCTGTGACTATAATTGCTTTTCTACAAATTACCTGAGAGATAAAACTTTAAAGCCACGTGTTACAAACAATAGATGCATCATCAAATAGAGTTCCTGAATAGCGAGAAGCAGTTCTTGCTATTATTTTAGCCTTTCTGATTTTCTCTTTCTTTTTTCCTGATTTTTCTTTCCCCACTGTATACATTCAGATGAGCAAAGTATCTCAATGATTGGGATCAATTTATTAACATAATAAAATTTAATACTCAGCACACAAACAAGACCCAGGAAACTAATTAAAGAAGATTTAAAGCAAGAAGCTGGGTGGGAAATGACAGATTAAAAAAGGAAGTAGAAAAGAAATATTCACTCAACAGTGACACCTGCTGATTGAATTATAGCCAACAACTCTAAGATAGGAAAATGAAAAGGTCTGACTCATTATTCAGCCTTTACAAAAGATATACAGAAGTAAAAGGTATTTTGGCAGAGAATATTGGTTATCCCCCAATAAGTATTTCCTAGAATCCCCAATTTTTAAATAGCAAAATATGGAAAGATGACTTCATTTTCCTTGCTGCTAGATAGGGTGAGGTTACTAAATTCTGAGCAACACACAAACATACACACACGTGCTCACACAGGCACACAAAATCTTGATGTAAGTAACTCTGGAAGTGTCCTTAAAGAAAGGAGGTGTGTCCCTTTCTTTACTCCTGCCTGTATTACTGCCTGAAATGTGACTAGGGTAAATGAACTTCATATCTTATACTATGAAGTTGAAGGATAGTCATAAAGATAAGCAGAAAACTAGAATAAAACACACATGATTAAATACACCAGGTCTCTCAACCTTATATGAGAGAAAAAATAAACCCTATCACATTTAAGTCATTTTAAATTTGGGTCTGAGATCCACACAGCTAAACTAACTAATATATTTTAGTTTCAAAAGGTATCTTGTTTTTCAGCAAGATGATAAATATTCTGGAGAGTGCTTGCACAAAATGTGACTATTTTGTATACTGAAAGATGACTAAAATGGCAAATTTTGTCATATGTATTTTTTCCACAGTGAAAAAATGTTTTACTCCTAAATTTAGGAACTTCTGAATTTAGGAGATATCTAACAACTAACATCAAAAGCATTTTTGTGGTGTAATAAAATAATGGTGCGGATGAGTGAGGTATGTGCAAATATTGAGGTGCGAAATAAACCGCCAAAGTTTTAGTTATGTAGACAACTAACAATAAATACAAGAACCTATTAAAAATGGTTAATTTAACAATTTATGGAACTTTGAATTATATATAGTAAAGTACAATTAGTAGGAAGAAAACAAATAAAATAGAACTTAAGGACCAATTGCCTCTTGGACTGCTCTTTTATTCATGCTACGTCCTCTATAGCACTCCTAAAAACAAACCTGAATGCCATTATAAGAAACAACCTCTTTTATAATATATTTGTAGAAACAAAAGTTTGGAGGTTTAGATTATGACTCACAAGTTACAGTATATTTTTTTCCTTTAATTTTTTATTTTGTAGTTATCATACAATATTGGTCATGTTTGTATGATTGTATTACACCCCTTACTCCCCACCTCACCCCTTCTGGTCACTCCAATTCCTCTTGCTGCAAGCTATTGGTCCATGTTTTGGCCCACTGGTCTTACCTTTTTCTGGAAGTATGTCCATTTTTCCTTGGTGTGGGCTTGTACTCCTGAACAGCAACAGATGAGGCTGCTCAGATCTCCAGGAGTAGCTGAGGCAGATAGACCAAGCAGGTTGGGAACTTGTAGGGCAGGTAAGTAGTGCCTTTCTCCAGGACCCTTTCTGTCCTGGACCCGGTCTGTCACCTGTTGCTGATTCTGTGCCTACAGTTCTGACATCTGGGTTTGGGAATCCAACTCCCAGCTGCTGGCTGGCAGGGGAGGCATTCCCTGCTGGGGCAGACTTCCCCAGGCATTCCTGCTTGGTCCAGCTCCTCTCCTCCCTCCTGTCAGCAGTTATGCCATGGGGCCACAGCCAATTGTTGTGGCTTTCTTCCCTCATTGATTGGTAAAGGAGGGAGGGAGCCTCTTTCACATTGCACATTACTGTGCACCAGGGGTCTGATTCCCCACTGCCAGAGACAATATGGGTAAAAATCTCTGACAGGTCACCTCAGTCGCTGGTTTTACCTTTCTGTCTCACTGGTTCCCAACATGTTGCTTGTCCTTGTCCTACTCAGGTGGTGAGTGTATCCAGGACCATTATCCCTTTCCTCTGCATTATATCTGCAGCTGCAGAGATTTTTCATTCCTAATGCGGGTCTGATTGAAGTTGGAGTAGACCAGACAGGGGACCCACCTCCCCTGAGCCCACGGCAGAAATGTCCAGCCCCACCCCCTGCCTATGTGGAGGCAGAGGCCTGCTTCCCCAGGCTAAGATCCTGGAACCAGAGTCCCTGAGACCCTGAAGTCCTGGTGGCATAGGACTCACCCCTGCCCCTGCTCCTGCCAGGAGCCTAGGCATGTCCAGGCCTAGGCCATGACAAGGGTGCGCTGTAGTTCTTCTCCAAGGGCCTGATCGGTTCAAAAGTACCTCAGCCCCCACCTCTGGCCCAACAAGGTTCACTGGGCAGGGCCCAGAGGTAGAGTCTATTAATGCCCTCTCCCAGCTCAAGATTCTTGGGTGCCTCCCAACACACACACACTGAAAGGGTGGAGGCCAGGGTCTCCAGCCCCGAGGCCCCTAGACTCTGAGATCCAGATAGCCTGGTGGTGCAGGATTTACCCTATCCCCTACTGGGGGGCTCCCCAGAAGTCCAGTCCTTCATTTTTTAAAATTTTTATTTAATTTAATTTTATTTTTTGAGACTAGGTCTCGCTATTTTTGCCCGTGGAACCGCAGGCTCTCGTTGCCCGGGGTACCACGGACTCAAGCAATCCCCAGCCTCAGCTTCCCAGGTAGCTGGAATTACAGGCACGCGCCACCACGCCCAGCTATTTTTTTGGAACTAGGTCTCACTACAGGCCCCAGGCGGGACTTGAACCACAATCCCTAGCCCCTGCTGCTTCATAGGCTGAAACTTACAGGCATGAGCCACGGTGTCGGGCAAAGTTCAATCCTTTAAAGGCGCCTCAGCCTCTGTTCCCAGCCCAGCTTGGATCAGGGCTGGGCCTAGAATGTGGGGCCTACAAATCCTTTCTTCCGGCTCTGGATCTCTGGGGTTCTGCCTAGCCTCCATCCCTCCCTCAAATAAGGGAGGAAGCCAGGTCTCCCACATCAGGACCCCGTGACCCCAATATCCCAGTGGTGTGGGACTTGCCCTACTCACATCACTGCCAGCAATCTAAGCTGCAATAAAGGTATGCTGTAATCAATCTCAAATTCTGGCAAACACCAATCTACTTTTTGCCTCTTTGTATATTTTCCTTTTCTGAACATTAAAATAAATGAAATCATAAAATATCATCTTTGTTAGGCCGGGCATGGTGGAGCATGCCTGTAAGCGGCAGTCTAGGAAACCGCAGCCAGAACCAGGGATCATGGTTCCAGTCCTGCTTGGGGCAACGTAGTGAGACCTAGTTCCAAAAAAATAGCTGGGTGTGGTGGTACGCACCTGTAATCCCAACTATCTGGGAAGCTGAGGATGGGGACTGCTTGAGTTTGGGCAATGTGAGTCTGTGGTTTCACAGGCAAAAATAACGACACCTAATCTCAAAAAA
>PVHY01024411.1:0-19677 GCA_004024945.1 Uropsilus gracilis
GGGGGATCCCAAGCGTCGGGGGCACGAGAGAACCAATCAATTCCAGCAGCACCTACCGGGCTAGAAAACAAGTGTGAACACTTAGATTCACTCCCCACCCGCGGCCCGTAATTCACTGTAGAAAAGATGATTTCCTTTCAATACGAAAGCGCGTTTCCAGCATAGGTTGGAAAGCTGACAGTTCCCAGTAACCGGCGGGGGAAGTTGGTTTGCTGGGCGCTGCCAGGAGGCGCAGAGCGCAACGCCAACCTCTCCTAAGCTAGTAACAGCGGACTGCAAGCCCCGCCAGGAAGAGGGAGGGAGGTGAGTGCAGGTCAGAGAGGAAGGGGTAGGGGAGTTGGGAAGAGATCGTCCTGCCTCAGAAACCACATTAATGTCAGGGAAGGAAGGCTAACAAGACTGGAACCAGCAAGCAGTTGTACACTGGTGAGTATATAGTTCCTTAGGAGTTTAGTGTTCCTACACACAGACGTCAACTTTTCAAATCAAGCGCTAACTATATATATATATATATATATAATTATATAAATGACTGAAGAACCCAAGAGGTCTTGGTGAAAGTATATAACTGGCAAATATCTGCAACCAACTCACCAGTAGGTAACAGGCATTTGTTCTCTTAACCGTGTACTAGGATAGTCCTAAAATGATCATAATCTGCATGACTTTATCTAGAGAATGGTTATTTAGGTTACCTCAAAGTTACCTTTTTCCTTAACATATTAACACTGGAATGAAATTTTAGAAATCTTTTCGCAGATTCTGGGTCTACAGTCTGTAGGTCCTCTAAAGAGTGACATCACTAAACCATATTAAAATAGGACCAGGAAAAAGCCACTTTACTGCCCTCTAAGATAGATTTCACCTCCGGATTGGGATACATGACCAACATTCCAAGAAGCCAGCAAGAATGAGCATATCCATGAAAGAATTGAATAAAAGAGCATTTACATACTTTTACTTTGTCACCATTCCACCTGACATTTTTACCTTATGACTCTTGCATCTGACCATTTCCTCACCCTTCACTACCTCATCCTTCTTTCTTCCTTTATAGTCCCCCCACCCCGTACACCACACACACACACACACACACACACACACACACACAAACACACACATCCTTTTTTCCCTCCTCAACATATTTCGGGTTTCTAACTTGAATCTATGCTCTCCAATTTGCAATTCTCTGCCATTTCCAAATAATTCCATTTGACTTTTCACTGACCTTGCTATTCTCCTAAGACATACTGATCTAGGCCTTGTTTTCACACCAGTGACTAGGCAGAGGCATTCACTTATCTCGTGGAATATATCATTTAGTTAAGGTGAACTGGATCATCTAGTTTCATTGCCTTATTTACCAGATATGGACCCCGGGAAGAATCAGATTTGCCAGATGGTAAAATGGGGCTTACCCCTTGAAGATTCCAACTTCTGGCTTCTGCATGGTGCTGACTAACCTTCTCATGATTCATTCATTCCTAAAGTATTTTTTCAGCACCTGCCGAGTCCTGAGAAGAGCACAAGTCTTCAGCTGATGGCAGGTAAGAACATGGACATGATTTTTTCTCTCTGATATAGCTTCTGCTTCATATTAATGATCTCTTAAGACTTTAAATGTAAAGAAAGAACAAAAGACATTATTAGCTGTATATTTAAAAACTATAATACATGATGACCAGAAAGGGTAAGGAAAATGGGTAAATCAGATAAAAGAGACTGATTGTATGGTGAAAAAATTAGACTTTTAGTGATGAAATAAGATAGTATATACACATGTTGATTTATAAAGATGTGCATCTGAACCCTCTATAAGTTTATAAGCCAGAGTTACTTCAATAAAAAAAAATTTAAAGAAGCTATAATGAAAATGATGAGGAACACTTTCTTGATTCCAAATTAAATATGCCCCTTTTTTAATCTGAAAGCATTCATTCAACAGTCATTCAAAAAATAAGAGATTCTACTCAGTTTTTAGTGCTATGTTTTATTCGTCATCTTAGATTTTATGTCATCTAAACTTTAATTCCACAAAAATTGATTAGTGTGGAATATAGTGGGGGAAAAACAGTCAGAGCCCTTCATTAATTTAACAGATAATTATTAAATTCCTTACTTTCATGTGCCAGGCATTTGGAATATATATATATATATATATATATATATGACAAATTTTTATGGGGTTTCATTCTAGAGTGGGAAATAAAGCAGGAGGTTAAAATATAAGTAAGCAAATTATATGGATATTAGAAGTCTGTAAATCTGTGGTCTGGGTGTGGAGTGGAGCAGGACTAGATTGGATTTAAATTCTTTATAGGTCAGTAGCATCCTCATTGAGAAGATAAATTTTGAGAAGACTTGAGGAGGTCAGGGAACTGATAATGGGATAACCCCTTCAAATGCTTCTAACCTAGTAAGAGACAAAGAAATCAGGTCTGAACAAAAAGATATGTAGTTATAATTGAATATCAATAATTATATATCAAGAATTGCAAATAGATATGTATTGTAAATGACCTCATGTGCGCTGAAGGGAAATAGGGGGGGGAGGGGTGCTATTAGATAGCCTAATCCCATTAGTTAAAGAAGGATTTTTAAAAGATTGCCATTTAAGTGGAGTTGGAGGTGGTCAGGTAAAGAGATGGAAAGTTGTGTCCAAATAAAGGAAATAGCAACCCTCCCCGCAAGGATAGATGAGATCAGGTCATTTTGGGAAGGAAGGCTAAGAGATTAGTTCAGACATATACTGAAGTGCTATTAGACCCTAGTGGAAAATTTAAATATGTGTATGTAAGGGTATGTCACTCAGAGACTGGATTGGAATATAAATATATGTTCATTCCAAATGTGTTTTCAAATGCTAAGTCATAAGAATATGCAAGAGATAAGAATGTTCAGAATCATATCCTTAGTACTTTCTACCTTAAAAGGTTGGGTAGATATTTGTCAGCCACACTTCAATAAAGTAAACAAATTCAATAGAAACAAAAGATAAATAAATAAATAAATAAATAAATAAATAAATAAATAAATAAATAAATAAATAACAGTGAAGAAAAGTGATTGGGTAGAAAGGGATCCTGGTTAGCAGAGAAGACAGAAAAAGAGCCCTTGCAGAGTAAATGGAAAATCAGGAGACTGTGATGCTGGGAAAATAAATGAAGACAGTATTTCAAGAATGGGTGATTACTTGAGCCAAATGCCTATGAGAACTCAAAGACTGAAAAGTTTCCATTGGATGTTAAAGGGTATAATATCCTGCATACAGAATAGAGGCATCACCCCAGAACTTAGAAGTTACCCCAGAATGCAGAAATTATCTATACAGGCTCCAGAGTAATCTTGTTAGAGTGGATTCCACATTTAGTGTATGAAGTAAGAGGGAGGTGAAGAAAATAAGTAATAGCATAGTTTCTTTTTGAAACTTGACTTGGCAAAAGATGTAATAACAGGGCAGTAGCTAAAGAGGGGTGGCATAGTGTATTTGGGTTTGTGTGTCTTGGATGAAAGACATTGAAGTTGACTACATTTTAAGTTAATACAGTAGAAAAGGAAATGTAGATATTAGAGACAAAAGATATAAAACAGGTAAGAGGGCATGAAGCTTATAGGGCATGTGCTGAGAACTTTGGTTTTGAGTATCTAAATGTGCAGTCATAACAGGAAGAAGTAGATGGTTACAATTTGCTGGTGAGAAAATGAGAGAATTCCTTCTGATGTTTCTTGCTTGTTAAAGTCATCATCTGCATGAGGAAGAGAAGGGAGAGTTGGAATTTGATTATATTATAGAAGGTATTTGGTTCATGAGAAGACTTTGGAACAATAATGAATATCCACTTGAGATTGATAAGTCCCAATGATGTTTGATCAGTATATCAAAGTTTCTCTCATAAAAGCTTTTAACTTACTACAGTCTCCCTTAAAATTACTAGCTACTCATTCTTCCAATATATATCTAATTAGGTTAAATCTTTGAATGGTCAAGTCAGATCCTCTACTTACCTTTTCCACTACATTACACTCCAGAAATGTGAGCACTGCTGAGGGCAGAATGAAACCACTTGATGGAGGTAAAACAGGACTCTTAGAGACTTAGGGAAAGGATGTTATAGTTGGAAGGAGGTTGGAAGGAGATGTGAAGTGTAGTTGGGAGAGGAGATCAGAAATGAGAAGATATAGACCTGCACAGCACCCTTGTGAGAAGACTGTAGGACTTCCTGGGAAGGAAGGGAATCACAACAGAAAGTGTGGGGGTGATGACATTGAGGACATTCTTCCATTAAGACTACAGTGGGAATTTGATTTACATTTTGGTGTAGCTGTAAATACTTGGCATCTTTAAAAAGTAAAGTACTTGTGCATATTTTATTTCATTTCTTGCCCAGAGTGAATTCAGTTATCACTTAATTTCCAATTGTAAGAGAGTTAAGTGATATGCTTAAAGTCCTAATGATAGCTGTTCAGGCTGGCCAGTTACCTGTGGTCTGCTGGAACAGAAGGGACTTTCTCACTACCCCCTCCTACCATCCCTACCCTTTTGCAGTGTATCAGTGTATCTTTTGCTTCCCTGGCACATTGATGTAGCAGCAAAGTACAATTATGACCTATTTCTAATTGATTTTGAGCTTTATTCTTATTGCCTCACATACTGCTTCTATGCTGATGACATTGTTAAATCAGAAGTTTCTGTTCTAAATGCAAACCAAAATTCCAGATCTGTGATTTCTGCTGTCTCTGGGGTATTGTTGCATGTGCTGTTCTTATCACTCCCTCAAACTCAGATTATTTTCCTATTCAAATCAACATCACCTTCTGAGAGAATTTCTTTAGCTTTCTTGGAAACATGTTTGACACATTCCTTCTCTCATTTTCCAGGTTAAGTATAGAATGAAGTATAAGACCGTTTGAGGGTTCAGTGGGGTACAATGTTTTATTCCTAATGAGAATTAAAAGCAAGAACAGCTACAGCAAAATTAACAAATAAAAAAACAAAATCTGAAGCTTTTGCCCATTTACTTGACTCATAAACCTTTCTTTCCACCTCTGCCACCTTTCTTTTAAATCATGGACACTTACTTGTCTCCTTATGTTACCTTCCTCCCTTTAAAATACCACTGATGAGACTTTACCAAATATAAAAATATCTGAGTAACAAGGAGAGAACTGAAATTATCACTATGATGTACTACATCTCATAGCACTCCATGCATCATCCTTACCATGCTATATTGTTTTCTTTTTCCCTTTTAAATATCACTGGCATTTTCTCCCATCCCAGTGCTAAATCTGAAGTCAAAGTTCTTGATGCATTCTGTCTGAATCACCTAGGTAGTTGTTTTTCTTTCCAGGGCACAACACAAACGTGTCCCCAGAAACTCCCTTGATTACAAATTGATTTTCAGCTGCCTGACATCCAAATTCCTTATAATCTATCCTCATTATCTCTATAGGCAGAGGACAGGTTTGGATCACTGCAATGATGTATTAAAATCTGGCCTATAATTATTTGTCTTCTGGGGGGGGGGGCTAGACTAGTGTAGTATTGTCTTTCTCTTCATGTACTTTATAGAGAGAAGATTGAAGACTTCTTCAAGGATATTTCATAATTGAAAGCAAAATTAAGAAGCCAATTCTCTGCAAACTGTTTGAGCAACTATGGAAATCTGTGTGGAGGACCTCAAGCTATTGAAAATGAAACTACCATTTGACCCTGCAATCCCACTTCTGGGAATCTACCAAAAGGATACAAAAACACTAATTCAAAAGGACACCTGCACTTGTATCTTTATTGCAGCTCTATTTATAGTAGCTAGGATATGGAAACATCCCAAATACTACAAAACAGACAAATGGATCAGAAAGTTGTGGTATGTGTACACAATGAAATATTATTCAGCAATCAAAAAAACCAGATTTGATTCCTAGAAGGAATCATGCTAGTGGAAATAAACCAGAGAGAAAATGAGAAATACTAGACAGTCTCACTTATATGCGGATATAGGGAAACAAACAAACAAAAGGAAAAGTAAAACTTAAAACTAACAAACTGTCAGCAGAACAGAAGCATAGATCAAAGTGGGGGGGGTAAATCAGGAGAGGGATGGACACAAGAGATTAAGATGATGGTTCATGGGTAACAAGGTGGTGTGAGACCCTTGGGGTATGCAATAATGTAAATATATATATACATATATATGCAGTCAATTGAAAAAAGCCAAAACTCTACCAATTTCTCTTCTTAGAATGAAAAGTGTGTGTTTCAAAATGAATATGTACCAGATTTCCCTTCTGCCAAGAAGAGAGCCCTGCTTTTGAATTTATGTCCTTTTCTAGTTTGTTTTATATATTTGTCTGTCTGACATGTTTGTCTGTCTTATATGTTTGTCTGACAACCAGAAGGGGCAAAATGTCCCACTTACACAGAAAGAGAAAACAGCAGTTGGTAAATAATAGATATTTTCTCTTGAATATTAAACAAGACCAGTTTTTCTTGTTCAAAATATTTTCTCATTTCCTTAACATTTTGTTTTCTCACACTATCACTTAATTTCCCTGGCTGAATCTGCTGTTGTTGTTGTTTTTTTTTTTTTTTTTCTACTGCACTTTAAATATCCTAAGTACTTAAGTGAATTTAAACTTTTCAGTATTCATTCATTGACTAAAAAAGGTCATAATTTCCCCTACTTTTGTTTTATATTTTCTTCACTAGATGGCAAGAAGTATCTGCAACTTTTGAATTTACAAAACTCATGTTATATTAATTCAGTTTGGAGAGTTCCATAACAAGCAAACATAATTAATTTTTGAAAAAAATTGATTCCATTTTCTTTTATTTTTATTAATACAAGAAAAAATTCATTCAGCAAGTGGGGAAAATGTCAAAATTTATTTGACACCGTATAGACAAACTACTTACGTTGTTTTGTCCATGTCTTTTCATTTAAAGATTTTTAAGTCCTTATAGTTAACCTTAATAAGTCGTTAGGAGGATTTCATGATACATATTAAAATGTGGTTTATGTCATTGTTTAAATATATATATATCATAAAGACACACACTGTATTACTTTACAGATGCTACATTGTTGTTGTTGTTTTTGAGACTAGAACTCGCTATTTTTGCCTGTGAGAATATAGGCTCACTTTGCTGGGGTACCACAGACTCAAGCAATCCCCAGCCTCAGTTTCCCAGTTAGCTGGGATTACAGGCGCGCACCACCACACCCAGCTATTTTTTTGGGACTAGGTCTCACTTGGTGACCCCGGCGGGACTCCAACCACGATCCCTGGCCCCGGCCGTGGCTTCCTAGGCTGCCACCTACAGGCATGCGCCACCATGCCCGTCCTAAATGCTACATTGTTTATATTTTAGTTATATATATGAAATCAAGAACAACTGATTTCCATTGTCCTTATATCACAACTTAGGGAAATAAGAAATTGTCTTTTGAAAGGATAACACTTTATCTCAACACCCACTGGAACACTGTCAATATTCAAATTTGTTTGTGGAACATTTCTCTTTAGTATGGGCTTTATAAGCCATGTAAGGACTGTCTCAATTCTTTGTATATTTTGATGGTGATATTATTATCAACTACATTATCTTCTTTGATTACTCACTTTAATAGTATTACCACCTTACAAATCTGTTATATGTATCTGTATTCAGTTAGCTTTCTTAGGATAAATGAATTATCAGGGTTTTTAACCTTCCCTCCATTAGCTTCTATGACCAGCACCTGTGGTAGAGTGCTGTTCCTATGATTTGTGCATGCCTGGCCCAGTGGGTGTGCGCATGTGTGAGAGGGCTTACCTGGGTCTAGAGGATAAAAGGGTGGTATTAGCCTGGGGAGGAGAGTGCAAGAAGAATGCAAAGGAAAACTAGAGAGAATGTAAAGGGAATTCAAGAGAGAACCCAGAGAAAGGGCATGAAGATTCCTGGGAGCTGTGGGTCTCACCTGTCTCCTAGGCCCCACTCCCCTGCCTTGTCAGCCTGAATGCCTGCCAAAACACCATTTCTTGACTTCTCTCTTCAGCAAAACTCTTAAGGGAATTCTGAGAGAAAGTGACTACCGAAGACTGGAGAAGGCCTACAGTGGAATTGGTAATTCTGTATTGAGTACTTGTCTTCCAGCAAGTCAGTGACTTTTATGAAGGAGGTGGGACTCCATTTCCTAATTAATATCAATTTCTGTTCAAACTTTTACATGATTAAGCAGATGTTGTATTCCTACAGTTTGCTTTTTTTATTATTATCTTTTCTTAAAATGTTTTTCTCAAATATCCTACAAATGAGAGCGGTTTAATTTAAGTTAGCATTTTTCCCTCTCCACTGGATATCTCATTTGAGGTTTCATTGGAGGAACCAGCAGAGACTTGTCAGGGTAAACAGCAATTTGAAAAATTTGCATTAGAATTTTTAAAATCCCATCCTTCTTTTAGAAAGTCCACACAGTGTAATGAACTTTCTTTAGGTTCTTTTTTCTTGCTTGCTAATTAAAATCTGTTAGCAGTAATCTATTAATTTATTTATGCTCTGAATTCCCTTGGGCAGTATTTTGTTGTCTGTATGCAAATTACATTTTTGCAATCTTTTCCATTTCCTCTAATTTTGAAAAAAAATTCAAAAGATAATTTATGACAATTATAATCTTTACAATGATTATCATCATCTTCATGATGACAAGATGCGAAACATATGACTCCATGAGGAGGGAGGACTGGTTGGTGTAGCACTTAAGAGATGTGGAATCAAATAACTTTAATTTTGGGTACAGGTTCTGCAAGTTAAGTTTTAGTATCATGTTAATGATGAAACAGATACCAAGACCTGGAAAGGTAAAGGATTTCCCCCAACTCATACTGGAAAATAGCAACAAAATTTGAATTCAAATGCCTTGTTCATGAGCATAGGAGGGTGCTTTCCCTTACAGTGCAAGAAGCTTAGACGTTCAAAGATGATTAGGCACCATGCAAGCTTGTTCTCAATGAGTAGAGCTGCAAATGTCACATGTTTCAGGGTTACTGTCTAGGTCAGGGCCTGGGTGTCCTTATAGCATCATTTTGGCCAGACCAACTCTCTGGGAATGGCGCAACTTCTCTGAACAATCAGGAACGTTTACTGATCATGCTTATATTTTAAGACAGATTGAAAAGTTGATTTTATTTGTATTTACAAGGAACCCAGGAAAATACTCATAAAAATCCTCATTGCTTCTTTGTTAGCCAACTGTTTATATAGACTATAATTATTCATGTAGTTTGGAAAAAATAAGGAAAAAATGTGGGACAAAAGAAAACTTTAAACTGAAACTTTGTGACTCTTCAAGATTGTTACATGGCCAAGTAGTTCTTCATAAGGTAGAAGCTAAGTTAATAAAAATATTACATATTGCTAATTCCTACTTTTTTCTATATAAAACAATGAGAAAAGGCTAGCACAGTGGCTCGTGCCTGTAAGCTTCAGCCTATGAAGCGGCCGGAGCTAGGGATTGCGGTTCAAGTCCTGCCTGGGGCCTGTAGTAAGACCTAGTTCCAAAAAAGTAGCTGGGCATGGTGGCACACACCTGTAATCCCAGCTACCTGGGAAGCTGAGGCTAGGGATTGCTTGAGTCCGTGGTACCCCGGGCAACGAGAGCCTGTGGTACCACGGGCAAAAATAGCAAGACCTAGTCTCAAAAATAAACAAACAAACAAACAAATAAATAAAACAATGAGAAAAGATAATACATGTTTATTTTAATTTTTAAAAATGGACAAGAGAATATAAAGTTAATAAAAAAGTATTCTCTTCTACTCCGTCCTTTAGAACCTTCTCTATCTTATGTTAGAAGGTTATATCTTTCTGAATATTTATTTTATTGATTTTTGTATACATACAAAGATGTACATAAATTTTACATGGTTTCTATTTTGTAGCTTTTTAAAAAACTTCATATCTTGAATATTTTTCCTAAGTCCATTTAGATAACTCATTATTTTTAAAAGAAAAATTGTATTCATAATTCATATAAAAATATTAAGGTATTTAGTTGCTCCTAGCTGGTAGATACTAGAGTATTTAAAAATTTCTTCCTATAGGTTATCAATATTTACATTTATATTTATCACCATTTACAGGTCTTTTTGTAAGAAGAATTTTCAGAGATAATATTTCATCAAAGGTCCCAGAAATAATAGGAGATTGGCCTGAATTCCAACCAACTAATAGCAGAATAAAGATCAGAACACAAATTTTCTAATGGTGCTAATCCCACAATACGGCACCTTGTTCTATAGTCCCATCCTTTGTTCTCTCCCTTTTTCTCTTTTATGTAGCTTCATGTGGAAGTGAAGGAAATATAGCACAATTCATGTGTTTGAATCATAAAAAAATGGGAATAATAGACTCTAAAAAAGTTTAAATGTCTCAGATTCAATTCACATTCAAAATATAATACTTATATTGGTGATTTTGTGATTTATTTTTAATTATTACTTTTAGCACATCATATAAGTGAAACTAGTCAAACATCTTAAATATTAACTTCAAATTTCACTTACAAAATAGAGTTACAAAGCACTAGCTCATAAGATTGAAAACATAATTACAGTTAGAAAGAGTTTATCTTCTATTTAGTAAGTTTGCAAGGCAGAGTTGTTTGATCAGTGTCAACACTTCACAAAATGATGGTAGTTTCAGAAATTATCAGTACACAGTGACTATCATCAAGTATTTTGATGCCAAGATAAATCTTCAATTTTCAATAAATATAGAATTGGAGTTATTTTATCAAAACCTAAATCTAGGGCAGTAAATGGAGAAATTCTGGCGTAGTGATTCATCTGAGCAATTTCTACAAGTGAATAAAATAAAGAGGGAGCCTGATGCATGTGTCCCTTTAAGTAAATGGTATGCATGCTAATTATATATGCTAAAGAGAAGAGCTCTGGTGTAAGTACCTCTGTGTATTCTCCCTCCTTTGCAGCCCATAAAATAGAGTGCTAGTTAGCTCAGCTCAAATGCCACAATAGAAAAAATGGAAATGTGTGAGAATAAGCCCATTAAAATACTGATCTAGTAAAAAACAAATCTAGTAGATGATAAAAAGTAGATGATTTGTCCCACATATAAAATCTTTAGGAAAGACCCTGATGGAAAGGATCAAAGACAAAGGAAGTCAGGTTACACAGACTGGTGGTCAGTTGATGAGGTAATTATTAAAAAAAAAAGTTTTGTCTTGACCCAGGCGTTATCTGAATCTCCTCCACTTGTGGAGATAATCATCAAGTGTTTGAGAAGTGTTTGTCTCATGGAAGCAGTGAATGTGAGAATGCTGCTTTCAGGGATTGCTCCTCCCTTAGTGTTGGGCCTATAAGAGGCCTCCTTGACATCTCTTGGTGTTGCAAGCTCAATGGGGCTTCCCAAAAATGAATAAAACTCCCATTGCAGTGAAATCTTTATGACTATTCACAGGGGGTTCACAGAATTTCTTTGACTCTTTTGACATCAGTGACTTTTCTCATGAAATGACCCTTAACATCTACTGTAGAAGATTCGAGACAGTGAATGCAATTTCAGTTCTTCATTTTGCTGTTCTCCAAACATATAATACAAAATGTATATTTTTTAAAAGGTTTCCATTTTAAATATGAAAAGTTTAAAATTCCTGCTTGGACACCTTAACCATTTTACTACTTGTTCTTTGTTCTCCTTGCTGCATACAAAAAACCCCCAAACTCAAACAAGCTTTCCTGTCTTTATTTTTCCTAAAGTAGCCTGCCACACCTGGAAGGAGAGCAGTTGGGATCTGGCACCCAGACAAGAGCCTGAAGTAGCTTTCCCAGGACACCAGTGTCCCAGCTTTTCACTGAAAAATTGAAGCTTCTTTGGCTGACCCATATCTTCTCTGCTGAAGAACGTTTGGAATGGAGTTTGGCATCCTGTAATGTGCCTGGTTAGTGATTTTGTTTCTTTCTTAGCCAAGAAGAAGCAAAGGGTTCATCAAAACAAATTTGAAGCTTCAGTTCCACTTAGAAAATCATGGTGGTTGATATAAGAATCATCTAAGTCTTTGAACTTTTCTGGCATACAAAGCAAATTTTAATGTGGTTCTTAACTGAAATGCGAGTTTCCTTTTGAATTGCTTGGTGTCCTGTGCCTAGAGTCCCTAGACTTCCATCCCTAGCATCCTGAGTGTTTTTGTATTACTATTGGATATTATGTTTCATTATTCTTTGTTGTGTTTTATTTGTAATTTGAATAATTAAGCCAAGAGAAGACAAATTTAGTCTCAAATAAAATAAATTCAAGTTACACAAAAATTCAGTGATTATTGAAAAGGAAACATTTCATTATTCTCGTTTTATGTTTTTATACCAGTAAAGCATCAGTGATGGAGAATCTTACAATCAAATATAAGTTCACCTTAAGTCGGAGTCCTCTTTAAATATTTTCAATTAATAGAAATGGCATTCAATTAACAGATTTTTTGAGAGTTTCTGAGACAGATTTTTTTGAGAGTTTCTGAGTTTAATAATGTATAAATTACTGCTATTAGATTTTGTAGTGATGGCAATAGGACCTTAAAGGGAGACATTTTCTTATTCAGCCAGATTTGGGTGTAATGATAGTGGATCATTTCTTAGTGATGTCAGATATTGATCTCAGTACCCCACCCAACTCTTTATCATTGGCCTTACTAAGATATTGTTTTCTTATTAACTCATGGGAAATAGAACAGTGAGTTGTTCATGATCTACTCTTAAATTGAATTGCCATGAGTAAAGTTCATGCAATACAACATTAACAGTGTGTGATCAAAAACTAAAATAAATTCTTAGTATTTTTTACTTCCGTGAGATTAAGAAAAACTATAAGTTAAATGAGCATGTGTGTGTTTATAACTGCCCTCTTTTCTAATTATCCTATGATCTTTTATTGCTTATATGTCTTTCTTAAGTTCAGTATTGCCCTGATTGAACTGATTTGGGGAAACGTGTCAGTTTTCTTTTTAAATTGCTCTCCTAGGCTGCTATAATGAAATACCACAAAACAACAGAAATTTGTTTGGAGACTCTGAGGGAGAAATCATTCCACAGTTTTCTGATCTGTTTTGACTGTTGCTGGCAATCGTTGGTGTTCTTTTCTAGTTCATGCCTCAGTCCTATCTCACCTTTATTTCTATACCATTCCTTCACTCTGTGTATCTCTATTTCCCCTCCTTGTTTGACAAGGACATAAATCATTAGATTTTTGGGTCCATTTAAATTAGGTGGACCTAAATCTAATAACCTCATCTTAATTTCACCTATGAAGATTCTACTTGCTATTTCCAAGTAAGATCACTTTCTGAGGCTCTGGGTGGATATGAACTTTAGGACATACTATTCAACCAGTTACAGTGGAGCATCTTTTCACTGTTGCAGTTACTCAATTCTGTTGTTGTCCAAAAGCAATCATAGACTATGTAAATGAGTGAATAGGTTGTGTTCCAGTTAAGTTTTATTTATGGACACTGAAATGATAGTTTTTCACATGTCATAAAACATTACACTTCTTTAGATTTTTATCTAATCATTTAAAAGACTTTTCAATTTGTGAGCCATACAAAAATAGGAGGTAGGTATGAATGGTCAGATTTTACTCATGGATTTGCCAATAACTACAGGGCTAGTGGGCAGAAAAAGGTAACCAGGGTGATTTTACTTCTTTCTGCTCATAAAACAAAGAGCCAAAATCTGAGAAAACCTGTTTGTGATTTGCATTAAACAATTTTGTTGGATTAATTCATATTTCAGCAGAGAAGAAATCAGACTGCTTAGTAATGATGCCTGTTTGGCAGCATAATCTCTGATGTGCTTGCTAAAGTTTTGGTGAGGCTTTT
This sequence comes from Uropsilus gracilis, assembly GCA_004024945.1. Taxonomy (NCBI): domain Eukaryota; kingdom Metazoa; phylum Chordata; class Mammalia; order Eulipotyphla; family Talpidae; genus Uropsilus; species Uropsilus gracilis. The sequence continues at coordinate 13,872 of PVHY01024411.1, forward strand.
GCTATAGCGATCAAGTGGTGATGCAGGCTTACATGAAGAACATGACCTGAAGTCCTTGTGTTGAAGGATCAGAACATGTCCCTCATGGGCTAAGAGTCCCTGTGCAAATATTTGAGTATACTGTGGAGGTGATTTTAAATTAAAGGCATTTTGTGACTCAATACTAAATGGCATTCTGGTGAGATGTTGACAATCCCTAGATACTCATTCAAGCCAGATATTAGATAATACTCTGCACATCTGAATACACTTTATCTTTTAATGCTAAGTCATTTTGGGGCAAAATGAATCTAAACTTTCTGATTTGTCACACATGTTGTTTCTAATAAGATTCATGCAATATATTATGAAGTTACTATTAAGGATAGTGATTTTATATTTGTTTTTCTTGAATTCTAAACCAATTCTTGATCATTATAGCACATTTAAATAATGCCAAAATGAAAAGGATAAAGAGTCTGGAGTGATGTTGGTATTTATTTTTCTCCCCTACTTATTTGTAAAAGCAAATGAAAAAGTACAATGCACAACAGATATTTTACATGTTTTGGAGAGATTTTTGGACAAGGTTCATGAGCATAAAGAGCAAAATATTATTAGTTATAACTAATTATGCACTAACATAGCATAACTGTATGAAAAAGTATTTTTTAAAAAATGTATTTCTTGGCATTAGGAAAAATATTTTGCTTTGATTAAAAAATTACTTCAAATGAGGAGAAAATCACTCAATATAAATAGCAGTTTATGTATGTGATATGTATGTAAGTTTCTGTTATTCAAACACTTACTATACATTGGATTCAGCAAAGTATCTTTTCTCTCTATCTCAGTCTTTAGACAGATAACCTCCTCTTCAACAGCATCACCATTTGAATATGGTTTCACCAGCTATAACACGTTATTATTAGAGGCTTTCTCTGGCTGGGAATTGAGAAAATCCTGTGAGCTTCAGCTTGATTTAGGAAGAGTTGATTGCCAGGATCTCAAGTGGATTTCAGTAATGACTGGTATGGTTTATGCGCTTTGCAGCCCAGAACAGGATGGCTGAATTATTGCTCTCCTTAGAGGGACATGGAAATCTTACATGCAGAAGTGTGTTGCTAATCTTCCACTTATGCATGAAAGTGAATAGATAATCTTAACACTTATGATATACCCAAAAGATGCCAACACACTCTATTACTTGTACCCTACAGAGAAATACTGGTTCGGTGCCAGAGAGACCAGGACCTGAATCCTAACTTTATCATTATCTATGGGATCTTAGGTTACTAAAACTGAGTTTTGGTGTCCGTATCTGCAAAACGGGAATAGTAGCTATTTTATACAAGTATTGCATTGCAAAGAGTAGTGCTGATGTGTACGTGACAAACTAAGCCAGGGTCTCACTTTTAGGAGGAGCAAAAAAAAATTTTTCTTGCCGCTATTTAAAAGAACTTAGATAAGCTAATCTGACCCTCTTATGTAACAGACAAAATTAAATTCAGGCTTGCTGCTATTAGGTTACTAGGGTAACTGGTGGAAGACTGGGCAGGATAAAATTTTGACACTCTGATCCATAATCCTGTCTTCTATTATTCACTCTTCATTCAGTCTTTATTCACCATTTGTTGTGTACCCTTTAAGTTCCAGGCACTGTGATGAACCACAACAATATAGGGAGAATAAAATACAGTCTGCCTTATGAAACTATTACACCTGTGAAAAACATGCATAAGTTGATACATCATAGTTTCTATACAGAAATCACTTTATACCTACTCATACAAAATGGTTGAAATGCTGATGTAACTCAACTTTGGGGAAACATTAATTACAGTGACAGCATGATATTTGAGGCTAGACTTGATATAGCTGATAAAGATTTTAAGACAATTAGTGTGTGTATTTGGGAGGACAGTCACTGGACGGTGTGAAGGTGATGCACCCAAGGCTGTATGCATAATTTGATGTGACTTGAGTAGTGGGAAAGGTGAGACCAGAAGATGCCATACAAAATGGTCCATAATAGAGTACAATTTTTTCTCCTGAAATGCTGCCATGGATAGTGTGGTAACTAGAGTATTAAAGAGAATTAAATATGTATAAGGAGATACATGAGTTTTTGTGAACTGATTTGGGAGACTGCCTATGTTTATAGTACTATTTTGGGATTAAAATATGGCTTAACTTCAAAATAATAGAACCAAAATAAACATTTGGAACCCAAACTTTACAAAGAAATTCTGTATAATGATTGACTTACATATAGTAGACACTGAATAAATAGTAGTTAAAATTTTTTCTATAGCGTTCCACTTTTTCTAGTTACTTTTTTTTTTTTTTTTTTTAGACTAGGTCTCACATTTTTGCCCATGGAACCGCAGGCTTTTGTTGCCTGGGGTACCACAGACTCAAGCAATCCCCAGCCTCAACTTCCCAGGTAGCTGGGATTATAGGTGCATGCCACCACGCCTAGCTATTTTTTTGGAACTAGGTCTCACTATGGGCCCCAGGTGGGACTCGAACCACGATCCCTAGCCCCAGCCACTTCATAGGCTGAAGCTTACAGGCACGAGCCACCGTGCCCGGCCTTAGAGTTATTTTTGTTATAAAATTTTAGGGCAATATAATAATTTATAAAATTCTATAAAATATACTTTTTGACCTAGTTATTGATTTAACATTATATTCTGATTAATGTTATTTAGTTTATTTTCTTGTGACCTAATCCAGATTAATTTGATTTTGATGGTTAATTGAGCAAGAGTAAAAATCTATAGTGTCATAGCTATATATTATTTAATTACATCATATTTTCACATCTAGTTGAAATTATGTCTCATGTATTCACTGCTTTACTTCTCTTATGTATGTTTTATGTGAACAAATATTTCCTGAGGTTCATTATGTAGAGATTTATATAAGTTTTTTTTCCGGTATGTATCTATGTGATTGAAAAACCTTGCCATGTATCTCTTTTTAGTGCAATATAAATATTATCTTTAGAAACCAATGTCTGTTTTCAGCCTATTACTCTAAGCATAATATCTTAATATAGCCATAATTCTCCATTCTTTCATATTTTGTTGACTCAGTGATTAGTTGTTGTTCTTGATTTTTCATGGGTTATCAATAGGGCAAGTTTTATGTGTTCAATTGATTTAGAAAATCTTTAGGAGACAATTGCAACTTTGTCAACATTAATTATAGAAAATTTTAGCTTGGTTTTGTTAAAATTTTCTTATTTATATTCTCTAAAGTATATCATTTGGAGCCATCAAAATTTAGAAATAAGAAAATCTTGATAGACTGTTGGGAACGACTCAGAACTTTTGGTGCTACTGCAAAGGTATGTTACTAGTGGGTGAGAAGGGCAGAGAAAAGTATTGATTTGCTTGTTTAAGGCAGCACTGAGAAAAGTTCTGCTTTTATAAGATATTTTTTAAAGAAAGACTTTCTAAAATGGCTTTTAAAAGCTCAACCAAAATGCTGTTTCCTTCCAGGTTCATCCTTAAAGGTTTTAAATCTTACAGGATTTGCTTGGGCTCTTTGTTCCAGATAGAATGATACTTACACACAAATACAGCATTTTGAAGTCTTAGAGGTCTTCTGAGCAGAGGAGTAGCTATTTCCTAAACAGGTGACTGAAGAGATGTTTCTGGAAATTTCTGTAGCTATGGGAAACCATGTTAGTCCAAAGTAGCTTTGCTACATAATAAGCCAATCTGAAATTTAGTAGGTTAAAGAAATACACGTATGTCCTGTGGTTTCTGTTTGTGGTCTGTGCATAATTTTGTTTAACATTGGACAGTGGTGGAACCCCTCATCCACTTTTCACTGGTCTCACCCGAATGGTTCCGGTGATGAATGTGACTGGGCTCTTTCTCCATGTGGCATTATTCAGCAAGCTATTGTGGATTTGTTCGTCAGGTTCCCAGTAGTACTGGAGGGCAAGTTCCAAAATGCAAGTCTTTTTCAAATATCTACTTGTGTCATGCTTTCTAATGTTCTGTTGGCTAAGGCAGACCATATAGCAAAACTCATTTAAGAGTAAAAATGCAGTCTCTGTCTTTTGACAGGAGAAACAGCAAAGACGCTTGCAGACAGGGCTTAGAGACATTTGTGGTCATTTTGAAATTGATGCTAGCCAGTTCCTGTGGAAATCATCCTATACATCCAACAAGTGATTGTAAGAGAAAGTCCGTTATATATTGCTTTAGAAAGGAATATTCACATTTATAATAATATTAATATATAATAACCTTGCATTTATAATATTTGCTACAAGTAAAATCTATAACAACCAAAAATCTCTACTAATATGGAAGGCTGCATTTAAGAAGAGAAATAAGGATATCTAATAATTCTATAATCATATTTCACAAAATATGTGAAAATTAAAAAAAAATCATCTGTGTCTCTGTGAGGTGAGGTATTAGATCATTCTCTTCATTTGATAGATATTTATACACCTGTAAACATCTTATTAAGAATCTTACACTTACCTTCTAAGAGAAGTAGGTTTTGAGCTTAGTTCTTTTGATGGCAAAGCTTGAACCACTTTCTCATGCTCTCTCTGGGGGTACTCCATTGGTCATGGGAGAAAAGCAATTATTATAGATCTCTGTAATTTTAAAAAATCATACCATGTATATATCATGCCTTTATTCAAGAAGTCTGAAGATCTATATATTTCTTCGTAAGTAAAGAATGCCTGTATAAATGATACTCTCATTGAAGGCTTGATTTCTCCTATTCTGTCTCTTCCATTTTGGAGCTTATTAATACCTGTAATTCAGTAGTTGCCCATAACACTTATGTTTACTGAATTTTGCAAAAATTGTTGAATTGCATACATTTTTCTGAACTACAAATATTAACAATTCCTTCATGCTGCATCTATTTTACTCAAGAAACAGGTTTATCTTTTATGCACATACATGTGCAGCAAATGCACACATGTACACCACACACATTATAAATATATACACCTTTTACCTTTTTCCTTTCAGCTCACCATCCATTAGATTGCTCTCTGTTTTTTAATTGCTACATATAAATTGCATAAACCAGATTGTGGAGAGCAAACCACTGACCCTGTATAGATATTAGGGGATTCTTGACCATGATAACTGTAAACTTATTAAAAAGAGGTTTAAACACTAAGGAAGTGCAGAGAGATGGTAGATTCTGGAGTACATAATTCAGTAATAAACACTGTTTTTGAAGAGCAGGTTTGTTTCTCTGTCCTGTAGCCTCTTGTGTTGCTGTCGTCCTAAAACCAGTTCTCTGCATGCTTATAAGATGGCCACAGACTTCCTAGCGTGTGATCTCAAATCTTTTATTTTACGCTATCCATGCATGTTTCTCCAACAGAACTTGTACATCCACTAAGCTTTAATTTGATATGTAGCATGAGGGGAAAGTAGGTTTCCAAAGACTTGCTTAGTGAGAGATCAACATTCTTGAAGTCTGTTCTTTCACACAATCAATGCTTGTCCTTTCTCATCTGATTTTCATTGAGATTATGTCATCAGTGAACTGGTGATCCTGGGTATGGACTTAGGGTGTGGTTAGCATTCAATGTCTTCCTCCACCATGGTAGTTCCATCAAAACTCTGATCACATCCAAAGAACAGGCAACACAAATTGCTGGCGAGGATGTGGAGAGAAAGGAACACTACTACACTGCTGGTGGCAATGTAAACTAGTTCAACCACTATGGAAAGGGGTGTGGAGGACCCTCAAGCTAATGAAAATGGAACTACCATTTGACCCAGCAATTGCTCTTCTGGGAATCTACCCAAAAGAGACCTCAATG
>PVHY01024412.1:0-19665 GCA_004024945.1 Uropsilus gracilis
AGAGCAGTTGGCTGGCTTTTGCATATCAATGGTAAAGGTGATCAGTGAAAATGCTAATGAAGAGTGTGTAGCCTGCTTTGTAGAGAGTAGCAGGCAAATAAGAGTATCCAGTTAAGGTTAAAGGTAATTGCAGTTAAGTACTGTTTGTAGCCTGCTTTGGAGAGAGAAGCAGGCGGATAGGGGTAAACAGTTAGTTAAAATCAGAAAGTCTTCATTTTTAACCCACTTTCAGTTTTACAAGTGATATGAACCAGAACATTAAAACAAATGTCTACCAAAATATTACAATCACTCAATTTTGAAAAACTGGAAACTGTCAAACTTATTTTACAAGGTTAACACAAACCAAAAAAAGAAAGAAAGCAAGCAGTCACCCACCCAGAGCAAAGCAAATACAAGGCAGGACTGCATAGCCCATACCTCTGAGTCCGGGACAGCCCCACGGAAGGGTTAGACGACTCAGTATTTGGCTCTGCTCTTTTGGCATCCCTATAATTCTGCTCCCTTCTTTCTCTGGAAAAGAGGTAACTACAGAATCTAAAGAAGGTTCTCAATACTCACATGCTCTCCACTCATCAGGATGTTTAAAAGGAAATGCTAGACCATTATCAATAGCAGCTATCTTAATAAGCGGTTCTTTATCATCAATCAGCTTTCCCTAAAGGGGAGGGAAAAAAATGATCTGTTGATTAAAAAATTTACATGAATATTCCCCAAGGAAAAAATTTTACTATAATTATTGAGGTTTAAAGACATTTTATCTGATGAACCTGTAATACTTAAAAATTGCCAGAAAGTACCTATTCACCCTTGAAGGGAAAACACTTAAGTAAAAATCAGTAAGAATTTCTTAATCACCATAAAAAAGAATTTTGATACTGTGAATGCATATAATAATGCTTTCATTTTCTCCTTTGTAGAAGAGGGTTAAGACTTATGCTATAAAAGGGTTAATGCTTATAAAAAAGCATTGCCTGGACACAGTTAAAGTCTCAGTTAACATCAGGGGGACTGGGAAGGTAAGAAACTGCAACTTTAAGCAAATGACTCTATTGAGACTAATTTGCCAGAGGCTGATTGATAGAACAAACAGATGCAGTTCCTAAGGCATATTTCTGGTCACAAAAGCATTATCAAACTTCTGGTCAAAGACCCCAAACACTTATAATACCAAACAATAATCTGCATATTTTCACATATTCATTTTTCAATCTGCTTATTCCAGCTCAGCTTATTCAATTTCTCTAGGTTGGAGAGGAAATCAGAATCCCCAGAGAAAACCCACACACACCAGGAGAGAACTGCAGACCCCACACAGACAGTGGTCCTGGCCAGGACCTAATCACCATCACCCAACACTACCCAATGTTGTAAGGATACAATCTTGAACAAAATGACACCATTGGGGAACCTGCTATAATTTGTTGCTAGAGGCAATGCTGAAGTGTATATGTGCAAAACACTGATGGCTTTAAGTAATACCTTAACAAAGTTACCTTATTAAAACTTAATCTCTGCTAGGTTCTGCAGAAATTATTAGTTGGAATACAAAATATTTCCAAATGAAACTCCCCAAAGTTCACAGTTAAATGCAAGAAGGTGCAATAGGAGGAACTTCAAGATATTATTAAGAACTGAAGGACGTTCCTATTTTCTAGTCTTCAATAGCAGAAACTTGCAGTCTCAAGGTTAGTAGCAAAAACTAATTGCTGTTACTTAATGATAGACGATTACCTTTAATAAGTAACTGAGATAAAATAACAAAACTGTGAAAAAGATATTTTAAATTGAAAATATCAGAGTGAAAGTCCATGTGATAAAAATGCAAGGTTTGTTTTAGATTCTACCAACCATCTGACCTCAATGCAAACACATGAAAAATGTAACAATGCCGTTTTTAGTAAAAAATCTCATTGCTTAATTTATACCAGTAACATTACTGAGGTACCATTATAAATATTTATACTTGTGTATTCCAAAACCATTTCGATGACAGCTGTCATTTCATTTCATTCTGATCATTTATAATTTACACACTGCAAACTCCTCATGTTAAAGCAGAGTTTGGTAAGCACTGACAGATGGAATACCTTTATCCAAATTTCCTGTGTCTCCCTGCAGTCCATCCCTCCTCCACTCCAACCCCAGGCAACCAGAGTTGTTTCCTGCCACCAGGGGTTAGTGTGCACTTTCTAGTGTCATAAAAATAAAATCTGACAGTATGTTCTCTTTGTGTATAGATAGCTTCATTCACTAGGCAAGATTCTGAGATCCATCCACATTTTTGCACGTCAAGTTCATTCTTTTTTATTGCCAGGTTTTATGACATGGAGCTTGAAATTTTTGATCAACACTGAAAAGTACCACCATTTTCAAAGTGATACTTTTGCTAATGAGAACACAAGCTTACAAACACTCAAGAAAACATTTTTAAAATCAATTAAAGCTTTTTCATATATCTAGATTGTTTTAAGCTAGAAGAACTATCCATAAGTATCTTTATGTATATACTAACATCTGAACTTGGAAAGTCAAAGTTGATAGAAATGGATCTAAAATAGCTCATCTTACCTGTATCTATCATATTAAAAACTGTTTCTTATAACTCATAGAAGTAATTTTTCTTCTAAAGTTCACTGGGTATGATTTGCAGGTAAAACATATATCCCATTTTATTAGGTACTGCTGTTACTTAAAGTTGAGTCTTAAGACTCAGAAAGAAGCAAGTGACCAAAATATAACCTATTGAACAAAATACTAGAAGTCTTTATTATATAAAGTAAAATAAATCTGGTAGTTCTGCAACAAATTTCCCAGGCCCTGAAAAAAAGCAATGAGCTGATAATATTCTTTTATTCTAACACAACATCAAAAATAAAGCTGTAGGGACTTTTAAACAATAGAAGTAAAAAATGTATTATAAATAGGGAAATGAGAGAAAACAGAAAAGAGAATAAAAACTAAGGTACTAAGTGAAGGAAATGAAAAATGCACTTCAAGGATTCTTTTATAGAAATTGATATATTATTTTAAAATTTCCTTACCTTAATTTTCTTTTCACATTTCTGTTTTTCATATTTGATTAACCAATTATCATTTCCCCTGTCTTTCAAAACAAAACAAAACAAAACAAATCTGTGACTTCATTTTTTATGGCTATCATAACTTAATGTCAGGGGAACAACCTAGTACTGTCTGATTTTCAAGAACTTCAGGGGTTATATGTAGCATGTGTACATAATAAAGGCTCCAATAACACACATACAACGGAAAAATATTTATGTTTTTTTATACTTACTGAGCATTTACTCTATGCTATACCTGTTGTAGGTGCTTACCGTGTGTTAATTCATTTAAACCTAATAACAACACTGTGAGGAGTATTTTTTTGTTTGTTTGTTTGAGACTAGGTCTTGCTATTTTTGCCCATGGTACCACAGACTCAAGCAATCCCCAGCCTCAACTTCCCAGGTAGCTAGGATTACAGGCACGCACCACCATGCCCAGCTATTTTTGGGGACTAGGTCTGGCTGTGTTGCCCCAAACAGGACTCGAACCAGGATCCCTAGCCCTAGCCACTTCATAGGCTGAAGCTTACAGGCACGAGCCACCGTGCCTGGCTGTGAGGAGTATTTTTGTTGTCAAGCATGATTAAAGGTAAATATATTCAAGGTTAACTTCCCTTCACCTGAGGTTACCTTGCACATTTCTGGGTACTCTCAGCTACCCCAAAAGTACTCTAGACTCCACATTAATTTTAGCGTTAACCTAAAACCAGAACAATGAAGTACATCAAGTAAAGGATATCACACTTTTTCATAAATGAATACCAATAAGCAAACATTCTGAGCTAGTGGTTTTCAAACATCAGATGGCATCAGAACTACTTGAAGCACTGATAAAACATGCCCAAGTGCAGAGTTTCTGCTTGGTCAGGGGTATGGTGGGTTCCAGGAGAAGCACCTGTCACAAGCCCCTACCTAATGCCAGTACTAACAGTCTAGGAACGCACATGGACGCTACAGTTTTAGTGTAACTACACCAGTGCTCCCAATACAGAAAAAAATTAGGAGTTTAATGTATTTATACACGATGTAACAGTTACTTATTGTTAAAATAAGAATCTAAAGTAACTTCCACTACCAGTTCTAACAACTCATGTTATGCAACAGAGTTCCAATAAGTAAGAACTTTGGTCTGTGGTCAGGTAGTATCAGAAATGGCAAGAAGAGGTCTCAAAACTTTTGGATCAAAAGGTTAGGTCTACGGTTTGGCTAACAGGAGCTGAATATACTGTGAAAGCTAACAGACTTGGGTGAACAGAGGAGAACACTTCAATACCTGTATTTCTGATGATGTAATCCAAAATAACTAATCTTTCAAACTGTGACTGAAATTGTTTTCTAACATTCTCAGGCAAAGGGTCAGCTTCAAATTTCCTAAGCCAATACTCAGCCTCCTTGTAACCTTCAACGAATAGCTGAAAGGAACCAATCTACAATTTTAAGAAGAAAGGTATTTTAGAAAGGGGACTCACTTCTTAATTTCTCAGCAATATCATCATAAAATATGTTGTACAAGAATAAGAAAAATAAAGGTTAAAACTAATTTAGATAAGCCAAATTTATCAAGAAAATGACTTTTATACACTAATTTAAAGTAATTATAATAAAGAATACAGGACAAATAAAAAATGTTCAGTTCTAGGCTTTCAAGGAGCATAGCAGCTACTTTAGGGTAATTAAAAAAGAAAATATACATGTGCCCCAAGGTGATATTCTCAATAAGAAAACTGTTTGCTGAAAATATTCATCTAAAAGAGTTTAATTATGAAGGCCAATTTTTACACCTCTCCTGGTTATTTAAGAACAGTGCAATTTTACTTTACTGAAAAATAATTCAAGTTTGGTTTTTTTAACAACAGAAAATAAATTTGTTTACAAGGAAAAAAAAGAACATATTGTTTGTCCATGTAAATTAGAGATGCTGTGATGAATTCTAAAGAATCAATGTTATAACCTCTAAAGTGGCATTTTAAGTCCGCTCCTTGAAGCTAAGTTCATCTATAAGCTTTTCTATCATCCAAATGACTGGAAAAACATGAAACGATTTATTAAATACAGAAATACAAAACTGAGTACTTCATGACCTACTTGCCCTCATAAAAAATCACCACAAAAGAGTCTATTTTATGTCCTAAAACTTTACGTTGCTGTTGTTGACCTAAAATTTTAACTACCTCCTAAAGGTTTTCTCTAGAGCACTTGTAACTAGGACCAAAAAGTCTGAAATATGCAGGCAATAGCCTCCGTTAGTCACAACTTCTATAGGCATATGCAAGGAGCAACAGGCCTTATAAAATTTTTCAAGCTTTCTGCTTACCTGGAGTACAACTTAAAAAAAACTTAGCCATGAATTTCTACTCAAATTCCTTTATGTAGAAAAATACATAACAGCAGCAAAACAAGAAAACCACAGGGACCCAAAAGAAAACAAAAACCTTGAGCTTTTTCTAGTATGGCCTTCCTATTAACCCTTTCCACCCTTGTTTAGCTCCAATCATCCTTTAAATTTATTTGAAAATGACAAGGGAAAAAAATGAAATCTACTATGCAGTGCGTGAACAGTGACTACCACTGACCAAACCTGTACTGTGTGTCAGTTCTTGCAATGAGTACTTAGGGTCAATTTCTTCATTGTATCTTCACAATAACTCTAAGAGGCAGTTTAGGTCGCACCATTTCATAGCACACCAGAGTCTGGAGAGCACTGGAGTGCTGGTCCAGTCTCTGAGCGAAGTGACAGTTAGGATGGGAGCACAACCTTGGTCTGATTCTAGGCCTGTGCTTTAGTCTTTGCTTTGTAAAGTCTTCACGTTGTCCACTTGGAGACACCCCATAGCTTTCCGAAACCCAGGTAGGTAACCTTCTTCTGTCCTCTCTGAGACTCCCACAACTTAACCACCCCCCCCCCACACACACACCATGGCTTTCTCACACCACATATGACTGCTTGTGTTCTGAGGTCCTCGAAGAGATTCTAATCTCTCCACTGTGACTGTGACATCCAGGCCCACGGCACAAGGGACTTGGGTGACACACTCGATCATCTCTCCAATAAAGCTGATGAGTACAACTTACCTTAGGAGGGAGTCCTACTCGGTGAAATTTTCTACCTACTTTTGGCACTTTCTGTAAAGCGTATTTTTTGCCTCTTGATTTTGCACGGTCAATTGCACTGTAGTTAAACGTCTCACTGACCAGACAAACCACCTAGGAACAGAGTTTAGAAAAATGGTTACTACAATGTGGGTTATGTGCTTTCTTTCCACATACACCATGAAATGCTAATGCTATAAATGAGCAAAGTTTGAGCCTCCCCTACATTAGGCCTCAGAGAATCTAAAGTGGAAAGGCTAAGGGATGTTGCTAAACAAAGGCCACCTGTTCCTAAGAGCGGCAGCCTAAAAGCTGCCAGTAGGAGAAAGATATGATATTTCCAAAATGCAGAATTGGAAAAGAGTATCTTGAGGCTGTCTTCAAGTCACAATTTATAACAACCAGGAAGAAAGTGATAGCAGTCTTTGAACACAGATGCTATCTCCACTACAGCAGTGGAGATCCCAGACCACCAACTTTCTAAAGGATACTTTATACTGCCTTGGCTACTTTGTGGGTCCAAACTGGATCACTTGATTAGTGACCTGTAACTCTAGATTGCCAGAAAAAGATCCTGAGATGTCACTGGAAACATTACTAAAGTGCTTGCAGTGAGAAGGCTGCAAGAAGCACACAGTTGAAAACAGTCTCTCCTTTACCCTTGTTTTTGGCACAACACCCAGCTGAAGCTTCTCATCCACAAGGAAAGCACCAGCTTCGGAAAGGTATCCCTGGTTAGGAAGTAGGCAGCCTCTGCCAAAGCAGCAAGGGCAGCAGACCTTATGAACATATTTGGTCCATTTTGGATTCAGATGACCATAAGGCTCTTCCGACTTGGGTTTAAACACACCAATAGTTTTCTATGTAAAAAACAGAAATTTGTTAGATTTTTAGTAGAGTGTTAATTCACTAAAATGCATCGTCTTTCTCTATTTCCTACCACAGCTTTGGACAAAAACCTTAAATACTAAGAGGTTTCACGAGGCAATTGTATTTTTACATTCACTGTCACTCAAATATCTAAGTTCGATGACCCTCTGGCTAGTAGTAGTTTTTACACCAAGAAATCCTGGGCGAGGTGAGTGGAGACCTGAGAGCTGGACTTCAAGACCCCTACCGTTTAAGTAGAGTCATTCCGATTCCACCTGTTTTGCTTTATGGGCTTCCACTGATTTTAAAGTCTTCAAAAATCACTGTTCTAGGTTAGTGTTATTATTCAGTATCTATTAAATATAAAAATTCTATGATTGTTTATCATCTATTTTCCCACCAGATGTACCTTTGAAAAGCACAAGGTCTCAGTTAGGGCTGTCACTCAAGAACTCAAAACTGCACTTGCTACACAGCAGCATTTGCTAAAGGAACTAGTGACAGAAAGCAAGTCTTTTAAATACAAAGGTAAAGCCAGGTCACAGTGAGCATCTATATCTCACTCTCCTACCCTCCAGTTACTATTTTATGAACCAACTTTAAACACATGCTCTCCTCTTTAAAAAATTCTCACAGCTATCTAAAAGTCTACAATATTTATGACCAGTCTGATAAATTATATTATTTATATTACATTTGGAGGCTGAATTATCCTTAGACAAGAAATGAAAATTTTATGATAATTTTAAGTACATAATTACCTGATAATGCGATCAAGTGTGAGTCGCTAGTAAAAAATGAGAACAAATTAAGAAATCAAGCATAGGATAGAGATTTGAGAGTCTGAAATTACCCATATATATATATACATGTATGTTTTTATATATATATAAAATATATACGTTTATATATATGTTTATATATATATTTAAATCTCAAAAAGACTTTTAAAAGAGAACTTCAATTTTTGCAAAAAAAAAAAAAAACCACACACACACAACTTTGGATTAAATTAATTTTTTTTTCCTCTTACAGAAGAACCACTGGATATACACCATTCAGAAAGCTTTGAGAAATACTAACAAAATTATAGATGATTTGAAATGAAGTCTCACATGGATTTCTGTTCTGTCCCAGAATGATACTTTGGTTCACTGTGTTACATTTCAATGTCTTCAAACATAAAATAGCCAGACTCCTTCTCTGGTACAATGTTGGAAAAAAATATTACTGGGAAAAAATGATGTCATTTGATTTAATTCGAAAATGACATTAAAAGGGCTTTGAAAGTTTAAATATCTACTCTATGTGGCTCACCTGGTTATAGGCAGTTGTACAGTAAGAACTTCTGACTATAAACTCAACACATCTACAGCTGAGTATAAGTATTCATTAAAGGCTGAAAGCCAAATGTTACAATAATAGAAAACTGACTTAAAATGAATAGCTCTATTTCTAAATAGTAGAGTGCTTTACTTAAAAAAAAAAAAAAAAAAAAAAAAAAATCAAAAAACACCCTGATCTTTATTTCTAAAAAGAGGGCACAATCAGATGAGGAAAATATTTTCAGAAACTCACAATAACTTCACATTTAAATTAGTGTTTTCCAAATTTTCTGTTATATATAGAATTGTGAAATTCTTACCCTCTTAGGATCCTTCACAAAGTAACTTCCACTTGAACCTTGAAAGATTCTTTCTGGCAAAACTCCAAATTCTATTGCTTGCTCTGCTTTCAATATAAGATCAGCAAATTCTGGATCATCCGGGAATGTATTCAACTCTGCAGAACCAACAACCAGCATATTAAGAAAGTCAATGTTAATGTAGAACATGAAGACAGGTAGAACAGCTATGAGACCGTTTATGGTACGGACAGGTGATTTTAGATTTGTTGTCAGCCGTAAAGCATTAAGCACAGAAGATAATCAAGTACTGTACAGACTCTTTGATCCTTGCTCCCTCCTCCCCCACCCTTCTCTTTAGCTTCAAGTAATGACCCATGGAAAACAGGTCCCTGATTGGTCGAAATAATCACACTAATATCTCACATTACTTCAAACTCATCAAATGATACTGTCCTCCTTCTACCTCAGTCTCCAACTTCAGTCTTTCCTCAGATCTGTCACTACCTATACCTGTGCAACTTCTCCACTTTCTCAACTTCAAACACTGTCTATATCCCTAGTTCTCTTCCTGAGCTCTAATATTCTTCCATCCCACTAGAACTTACAAAGCAGACAGGCCATGTTGGTAACTTGTCATCACCCCTTTAGTGTCCTGACTCCCCCTCCCCCACCCCCCAAGTCAGCCTCAATTAGGATAAATCATCACATAATCACTCTTCCCCTATACCTCGCCTGTGAACCAAGAAGAGCCCTCACCAAGAACCCGACTGTGCTGGTCCTCTGATTTGGGGCTTCCCAACTTCCAGAACTAGGAGGAATAAATGTTGTGTAAGCCATCCAGTATTTGGCATTTTGTGATAACAGCCTAAACTAAGACAAATCTCTCACTGTGTCAGACAACTATTTCCTACCCTCTCCTCAAATTCCCAGCACCTCCTCTCTCTCAGCAGGTGACTTAGCTTCCTATTTTAGGGAGAAGCAATGAGAGAAAGTTGTCATCAACCCTCAGCAACATATCCCCTGCCTTTCACCTGTCATTACAGATCAAGTGCCCACATCCTATCCCTTCCCCACTAGACGTTTTTCCAGCAATTCTTCCCTGCATCAGTCTTTCCCTTTTTTAAGGATCATTTCCATGGCTGTATAACAATTCATGTTATAATTTTGCTCATCTTAAAGCCCTCTTAAACCCTAATGCCCTCATTTCTTTGCCCCACTTTAATAACAAAAGGCTTCCATAGTTATTTGTACTTACTGTGTCCAGTTTTCTCTGGAAGTCATTTCCATAAGGCTTTTGTCCCAAACATTCCATTGAAATAATTTCTGAGGAAACACAGTGACCTCCACATTGCTAAATTCAACTTTATCTTCCATGGTCTACAATACCATATGACTGTGTGTCACTCTCTCCTCCTTGAAGCACTTTTACTTGGCTAGCAAGATGCCACCTCCTAAGGGTTTTCCTATTTCACTGCTCCACTTTTTCTGTCTCCTTAATGGCTTGGTTTCCCGTCTCTGACCCCCCAGGTTCAATTCATGGTCCTCTTCTTCTCAGCACTGATGATCTGTTGGGTAACCAACCCATCCTCGCCTCCAATGGTAATGCAACCAATCCTAGTTGCCAATTGTAGGGGCAACATCAGACTCACCAATCTGTTTAGGTTCTTTATTGGGTTTAGAAGTTACATAGACTCGCCAGGCAGGGCAGGACCAGGATGGGATGTATGGAAGAGGAGCCACCCAGGAATCTTCACTCTTTCTGAGCGCACTCTCTCTCTGGCATTTTCTCATTCCCTCTGTGCTCTCTTGTACTCTATTTTATGCTTGTTCACATGCTCTTTGCACCCCTTTAGCCACTCTCTTTTAGGCCCAGGTGTGTACACTTACACATGCACATACCCACTGGACCACACAATCATGGGGAAGATGCAACACCACAGGTGCTGGTTATACAGTCTAATGGAGGAAAAAGTCTGCTTAACTCACCCTACATGATCCTAAAGTTTAATGTGACCTGAACGCTAGACACTATATTCAATATATCCAACTTCATTGTTTAATTGACAGTTCAAACTTTCTAAAAGCCAATTTCTCACCTTTACTAACCCTCTCAAGTTTCTCTCCCAGTAGTCCCAAATTCAGTTGCTTCCACTTCTAAATCTTCCAGTTCTTCAGACCAAAAACCTTGGAATCATCCATAATTCCACACTCTCATCACCCCCACATCCAACCACCAGCAAGTTTTAAGGCTCCACCTTAAACATCCAAAATCCAAGCATTTCTTCTGTGTGATTCAAGCCACTCTCAACTCTTGCCTGGATTAATACTCAAGTCTTCTAGCTGGTCTCTTTCACCCTTGTCTTTTCTGTTCTCAAAAGAGGCTATTAGTAATCTTTTAAGACAAGTCAGAGCATGTCACTCCTCATACAAAATAGCTCCAGAGGTTTCCTCCATCTTGAGGAAAAACACACACACACACACACACACACACACACACATACACACACAGATTCAAGTTCTACAAGTCCTAAAAAGTCCCTAAGGCCCTACCCAACCTCTTGTAACCTCCACTTCACTTTTCTGGGTAGTACTTATCACCTAATATTTATCATATAATTTATTTTGTGAGTTACAACAAGACAGAATACTTCCAGTGCTCTATTCTCAGAACTTTCCCAGTTCCTGGAATATAACAGAAACTTAAACACTTGCAGGAAAAAAAGCTAATTATTAATCATGTGAAGTGCTAGATAAACTCAAAATTACATTTTTCTTTGGAAGATACTGAAAGGCTATTATGTGTATTCAATACTCAGAAAATTCAAAATGCATACTTAATTTAAAATTTGCCTAATTCTGACAGATATAAAACTTGTTATCATTTTTTATATCTGTGTTGAGAAAGATACTATAGAAAAGGGTGAGAGGGCATATTTAACCTACTTTAAAGAATAAAACAATTTAAGTATTTTAGTCATGTCTACAAGTGATACTCTAATTTCAAATCACTCTAATTTATCCCCTGAAAGTCCTTAAGAAAAAAGGGAGGAACTGTCTTTCTCCTTGAGAATATCCCTAGCATCTGGGAAAGGAATCAGCATTTAGTGGGTACTTAATAAAGCTTTAATTGAATGAAGTATTATTTATGTTCCACAATGAGCCAGTAATCATTATCAAAAATGATTTCCCATACATTAGGGCCCTTGGTAAAAAAGGACACGAAGTTACTCCAAGTGTGTAGGGTAAATGAGTCAAACAGACTTTCTATGCCACTAGCCTGGGGCTGCCACCTGTGGCCTTGATCTTGTGAATGCAGAAGGCGAGCATTTTGGGTTCAAAGAGAATGGGTGTGCGCATGTGTAAGTGTGCACACCTGACCTGGGAGTATGGCTCAAAGCAGCAGCAAGGGCAGCAACAGGACTACGACAACTATGATGAAGACGAAGAACAGCAAGAAGATGGAAGAAGCCAGAGAAAAGCGTAGATTCTTGGAGGGCTGGGAGGCTCAGTTGCCTTCCTAACTCACATGCCTGCCTAACCCACCTGCTGGCTCTACAATGTGCTTCCAGAAAAGCAGTAGCAGGTAGCAGGTAGTCTTCAGTGCCGGTATTCACACTTTCAAAATGAAATCCCACCTTCCCTTCACGTGTCTTTTTCGCTTGTTTCTCCCTTTTCCAGAAACAAAACCTCTAGTTCCACTCAATGTCCTAGACCTGCCACCTGGAGCAAGTCTACTTACTCTTCTCCCAGCCCTTCAAAAGAGCTGATGATCATTTCATGTTTCCCTCAATTTCCTTTATTCTCCACCTCCATCCAGAAGAAGGTGCTTTCTGCATACTGTTCCATGTCTCATGTTCTCATGTGGCTACTTGAAACACTCAGGACTGAGCAGTAACTGTAGAGAACAGAGAGGACTCCCCCCCCCCACCCTGCCCCCCGCCTCCAGCCTTTATACTCATCAAAGTAAGACACTATTAGGGGGTGGGGGCGGGGCACCCAAGGGAGCTGGGAGAGGGGACTAGTAGGTCCCACCCTCCGGACCTGGTTCAGTGAGCCTTGTCTGGCTGGAGGTGGGAGCTGAGGTCCTTTTGACCAGGCAGGCCCTTGGAGAAGTACTCAGCACATCCCCTCTGAGGCCTAGGCCCCTAGTGGGGGTGGGGGGCAAGGATGAGTCCTGCACCACCAGGACCTCAGGGTCTTAGGGACTCAAGGTCCAAGAATCTCAGATTAGGGAAGCTGGCCTCTGCCTCCATGTGGGCAGGGGGGTGGGCGCCCCCTCAGGTTTACTCCAGGGATGAAGAATCTAGTCTCTGCAGCAAGGAGCGGCTATAATGCAGAAAAGAAGAAATAATGGCCCCGGATGCACTCACAGCCTGGGTGGACAAACACAGTGTTGGGAACCAATGGGAGGTGACACCAGTGACTGAGGTGACCTGTCACAGATTCCTGCCTGCATCATCTCTGGCCCTGGGGAATCAAACCCTGGGCCCACAGCAATGTGTAGTGTTTAAGAGGCTTCCTCCTTCGCCAATCAATGGGGGAAGAAAGCCATCACGAGTGGCTGTGGCCCCACGGCAGAACTGCTGATGAGAGGAGTGAGCTCGACCAACCACCTGGGGAAGTCTGCCCCAGAAGCAAACACGTCACTGCTTTTGGCTGGGAGTTATATTCCCAAACCCAGAAGACACAGAACGAGCAACAGGTGACAGACACCAGAAACGATCCTGGGGAATCCACCACATCTGCCCTACAAGTTCCTGACATGCTCGGCATGACTATCTGCTTCAGCTAGTCCTGGAGATACCAGCAGCCTCATCTGTTGTTGTCCAGGGGGCCAAACCCGGGGGGGGGGGGGGGGGAGGACATAGTGTGAAAACAAAAAAGAAGAGTCCCGTGGGCCAAACACAGACCAACAGCTGCAGCGAGAGGAGTTGGAGTGATGGGGGGTAGGAAGGGAGTGTGCAGTGGGGAATAAGGAATAAGGGGTACAATAGATACAACTATGCAAACATGACCAATATTGTATGATAATTACAAAATAAAAGCATTTAAAAATTTAAGACATTGTCTGGCCGGGCACGGTGGCTTGTGCTTGTAAGCTTCAGCCTAGGAAGTGGCCAGGGCTAGGGATCGCGGTTCGAGCCCCGCCTGGGGCCCTTAGCGAGACCTAGTTACAAAAAAAATAGCTGGGCGTGGTGGTGCGTGCCTGTAATCCTAGCTACCTGGGAAGCTGAGGCTGGGGATTGCTTGAGTCTGTGGTACCCCGGGCAACGAGAGCCTGTGGTTCCACGGGCAACAAGAGCCTGTGGTTCCACGGGCAAAAATAGCAAGACCTAGTCTCAAAAAAATAAAATTTAAGACATTGTCCTAGAATGTCAGTTGCTTAGGAAGAGTCCTATAACATGGTTAGTTCATAATAAAATGGCTGCACTCTTAGACAACTCCTAGCTACCCACCCTCTGGTCTAATGTCTACCACCACAATAGCAACTATTCTAAAATCAAAGAATCAACTGTCCTTTAGTTGGTAATTTTTTAACAGTTTCATAACTCGCAATTGCACTCTACAACTTTCTTCTCCAAAGAAAGTTAAGAAAATAACTTCCCAAAGTTATTATGGTTTGAAGATTACTATAGTTTGAAGATTTCATGTCACTGATTGGACTTTTAACAACTGAAGGGCATGATGAGCTACATTTTCTTTTTTCACTTAAATTACTGCCACTCACTTTAATAAACTACAAATAAGTTGCAAGGTTTTGACCTGTCTCTATATCAAAAATAATCAAATTTTCTGAGAATCTCTTTTACTGAAAGTTCTGGTCCTATTTAAGTGCCCTACATTTCACAAGGCCCACGCTCCGAACCTCTGCCCACAATGCTCCCATGCGGATGCCAAGTTTCCTATCTGTGCTAATTCTTCTTCATCCTTCAACTCCATCTGATGAGCTCAACCCCAGGAAGGCAGAGATTTTTTTTCTTTGCTCTCTAATACATCCCAAGTGGCACTGGCATGCACACAAAGAGTTTGAGAATTATTAAATTGTCCTGCTGACAGCATTTATGGGTTCTTACTGGTCTTTCACTAAGTAGAAACTGCAGATGAAGAGAACCCATTGCATAAACTTCTATGTAGCTATATTTAAGTATGCATGAGAAGTTAGCAAGTTTTCCTTCAAAGAAATAAATAAAAATGAACTCTCCCACACTTGGGGGATGAGACTAAACCTCACCCACTGACCAGAGTGCTCTCTAAAAAGAAGGGTGGCTGGTTCACAAGTCGGCAGACCAGAACCCTGGCCTGGGGACAGGTGTCCTTTCTTTTCTTTTCCTAAGTCTTCCCTGACCTTGAAATCAACCTGCGGTTCCATGGAGCCCTCAGCTTTCTGCATCTCAGCACATCCTTCATCCATTGTAAGCCTGTCTCTATGTCTACTAATATAAGGATGTGTGTGCTCAGAGATTCACACATCCTTAAAACCTTGGGAGTTTTTTGAGAATTGAGAATTTTAACATTGCTCTTTGTTAGGCTCTCCAACAACACTGGTAAAAAGTGTTCTTTGTTTGTATTAACTGGGACTTTGAAATCACTTCAAAGTGCCTCCTTAAAATGAAAGGTAGTATACATAAAGTAACAAGTCACTTTACAGGGATGGTTAGAAATATATATATATACACATATATACATATATACGTATATACATATATGAAGCACATAGAACTACGCCCTGCACTTACTGCCACATGGCTATTAGTGGTCATTATCTTTATTATTCCCTAATTCACTGATTAAAATGACAACCAGAACAAAGAATGCTTTTAATACTTTGACATTGATCTAACAACACCATGGTTTATGCTGATTCTAGACTTTGTCAAATACCTAGTAAAAGATACACACCTGTCACATTTTCCCAATGGCTAAAGTACATAAACTTCCTGTTCACATAAATGAAATAGAAGCACAAGTGATGCTAATATAAATCTAAAAGCAAAAGCTTTTTGGAACTAGAGGTGCTTCATGTACTGAATGGCAAAGAATAAAGGAAGTTAATAGACTCATTAAAAATCGCTAAGAAATAAATTTAAAAATCCAGTTAAAATACGCAGTCATAAACTTCTTAGGAGACTAGTTTGAAATTTTTTAAATGGCTTTTATAAGTCAGTTATTTTAGACTCCATTAAAAATAAAACCTCACTAATAAGTAATAAAAAGTAACAATTACTTTAGAATATTTGGGAATCTACAGCAAAATGGAAAAAGTGCCAAAGAGAAAGGACCAATCAGGCTCAGTTCTAGCTTTACTACTTCGTGCACTGGACTCTGGCTTATTTCTGGAATTCTGTGAACTGTAATTATGACTTTACTCATTTTCAACCCCCATAACAAGGATGACTGTGAATAACAACTAACTTGGTGTGCTATGGTGAGAATTAATCAAACACACTGCAAGAGCTTAGCAAATTGTACAGTAAGGTACTACCAGCCAAGAGGGAACTGCTTTTCAATAATCCAATTTTATTTCAAGTGCTATACTTTACTGCACTTTTACCTTTTCTAGCCTTCATATTACTTGTTTACAAAGTCCCACTTTCACAGAACAAATGAACTTTTCAGAGTTTCCCTGTCCTGAGCTATAGGTAACAAGGGAAGCTAGTCCGCAGATCTTATTTCACACACGGGGCTCGAAGTAGTATATAACCAAATCATTGGATGTGTGTGGGTGAAAGTGGGTCCATTTGTGAGTTGGTTTCAATTTCACATTCTGTGATTGTACTGTTAATGTAAGCTTAGCAAACAAAATCATGGCCACCAACCTGCATGTCAGGTGGGCTTGCTGCAGCTTTAACTTGTCAAACACATGGATTGGAAAGCCGGCTTCCCTTGGGCCTCCCTGGTTTATTTACTCTACAATGTGTTTGTACGTTCTACTTAAACTTAAATAGGCTATCCAAAAATTCCTCACAATGTAGGTTACTTATGTACCAGTAGCAGGACATGTAACCAAACAGCTCCAGAAAAACGAAGAGTATTGGTGAAAACTACATTTCCTGTAGTTTTTCTTTAAGCTTACACATATGGAGTGGTTGGCACAATACATACATTATCTCTTTGAAAACATCTTAACCACCAACAAGAAGGGTAGTGGCCAGTCCTTTCTCTATTTCACTTTCAAATTAACCTAGCTCAGGGGGACTTGCCCAAAACTTTGCATCCACAACAAATACCCAGGCCTGGAGAAGCAAGCCGAAAGTCTACCTCCCTTTTCACGTGAGGCGAGCAGTCCGTAATAGTGAAAAGTTCCTTAATAGTGGAAAGGTGTCTGTTGCATTTTTTAAATATAAAGACTAGAAATAACTCATAGAGATGAAAGAAAACTGCAAGAGCTAACAGAGAAATTAACCAAGTGTGCCACCTCTGGCTAACGTCACAATAACACACTTTAGCAGAAAAAGTTTTTGCAACAAGAGCCAGAATATCACTGCTGTCATTCACCGTGCAAGTTCTCAACTCGGAGAACTTCCCAGGTAGTACGGGCTTTTGGATTCAAAAGCCAAGTCCAACCTTGAGCTTACATCGTTCTCCAGTGACGCTCTTTTCTTAGGGTCGAGCCCAAAAATTTGGACTCACAGGGGGACGGGATTTCAAGGACCGGAGTTTAAACACAGCCCAAGGCCTCAGGTGCGGCGGCCTACAACCAACCTCTGGAGAAGGTGGGAGTGAACTGGGGAGCAGGGACTAAATAAAGGCAGGGTGCCCCGGGGTGGGGGGGGGCAGGGCTGGCCCCTTGCCCTCGCAGCGGACCCGGTACCGGGTGAGTCGCCTTTCCAAGCAAGTGCCACAAGGCCAGAAAGCCGGAGGCAGGGAGGGCGCTGGCGGGCTGGGGCCCGAGACCCGGGGGCTCGGGGAGGGGCGCACGGAGAAAGGCAGGCCCGGGGCGCACCTGAACCCACGGGGCGGTCCTGTTTGCTCCCGCCGCCGTGGCTCCTGCCGACCCAGGGATGGCTGAGGGACGCGCGCCCGCTCTCGAGCAGCAGTTCCTGGTCGCCGGCCTCGAGCTGCGAGGCCGCGCCCTCCGCGCCCTCGTCCTCCGGAGCCTCCACCAGCCTCACGGCGTTCCCTGGGGCGCCCTTCCGCGGCTGGGCCCAGGCGACCCGCGGCAGCAGCGGCTCCCGCTCCTCCTGCTCCTCGGCGTCGTCCTCCTCTTCTAGGTCCTCGCCACCCGCGGGCGCCAGCCGCCGCGGTTCGGAGGGCTCCGCCATCGCCTCCCTCGGTGCCTTCCGCGCTGAGGCCGGCTCAGAGAGGCGCGACGCCTGGACCGGGTCTCGGCATCGCGGGCTCGGGCAGCGCCAGGTTGTTTCTGGGCCGCCCCCACGGCGCCCGCCAGGCGGTTGCGCCGCCCCTCTGCGGACCGCGCCCCGCCTCGTGTCCACTCTGCGCCTGCGCAGAAAGGTCGGGGCGGTGGTGGGCGTGGCGTGGCGCTGGGGCGGAGCCGCCACCTGTCGGCGCATCCGGGGGTAAGCGGGGCGGGGCTGAGGTGGCTCCTCTTGGGCGGTGTTCCAGAGTTAACTTACCAAGGTGCCGCTACTGCGTTCCAACCTAAACAGACCTTTCCTTCTGCAGTCCTCTCGGAATTTTCCACAGTCTACACCTGTGTAGTTCTTTGTGTGACCTTTTTTTTTTTTTTTGAGACTAGGTCTCGCTATTTTTGCCTGTGGAACCGCAGGCTCTGGTTGCCCGGGGTACCACAGAGTCAAGCAATCCCCAGCCTCAGCCTCCCAGGTAGCTGGAATTACAGGCGCGCGCCACCACGCCCAGCAATTTTTTTGGAACTCGGTCTTGCTCTGGGCCCCAGGCGGGACTCCAACCGCGATCCCTAGCCCCGGCCACTTCATAGGCTGAAGCTTACAGGCACGAGCCACCATGCCCGGCCTTTGTGTGACTTTTTAAACGTGTTTTTTCCAGCCAGAGTTCCAACCAAATTTTGTTTTCTGTTCAGACATGAACAGATACTGGTGGTTTGTATTTTCCTTTTCTATTTTTCTGACCAATCTAGCTGGAAGTTTATGCAAAGTTTATAAATCTTTTCAAAGAGTCATCTTTTAGTTTCATGGATTTTCTTTGTTCTAGTTCATTGACTTTTATTTACTGTTTTTATTTCTTTCTATTTAATGGGAATTTGCTTTCCTCTTTGTAGTTGCTTAGAGTAGATTACATTATGGATTTTGGATTTTTTTTTAATAGAAGCATGTAAAGTCTAATCACTGCTTTATTTACATTCCACGTGTTTTAGTAAGTTGGTGCATTCATACTCTTTTGGTTCAATCTAGTTTAAATTTTCCTTGTGAATTTTTCCTTGACTCCTTTGAAATATATTGGTTGATTTTTATTTATTTGGGGAGGTTCTAGAATTTCTAGATATCTAATTTCATTCTGTGAACAGAGAAGGTACCCTAAATTTCAAACTTTTGATATCTCTTTAAAAATATTTCACAACCTAGGACATTCTCTAGTTTGGTGAATATTCTGTGTACCTTTAAAAAGAATGTATTCTGCAGTTGAGTATCATTATAAATTGTGTCCATAAATACCAATTCTGTAATGTGTTGGTACTATTACCAGATCATCTATATACCTGTGGATTTTTAGTTTAGTTCTGTCACTCAGAAGAGGATATTATAATCTAGCTGGATCTGTCTGTTTCTCTTTTCAGTTAGGTGAGTTTTGCTTTATACATTTTTGAAATTTTTAATAAGTTCATAATGCATATTTTTATCTTCCTGATGATTTTGTCCTTTCTCTGTGTGTGTGAGAGAGGAGAGACAGAGTACTGTTTTTTCAATTTCTCCTAATATCCCTCATGCTAATATAGCCAGCATTCCTTTCCTAGACTTATTGTTCCCTTTTCAGTCAATTTTCATCTCTAAGTTTAGCATATGTGTATCTTTTGTAGCTAGTTTATCATTGGATCTTAAATGTAAAAATATCTAATCAACAATTACTACCTTT
>PVHY01024413.1:0-19651 GCA_004024945.1 Uropsilus gracilis
TAAGTAAGTAAGTAAGTAAGTAGCTAGTTAGTTAATTACAAAAACAGCAAAAAGGAAGAGCTGAGGGTCTATATAAATTCTGTGCCAAGTCTGCTATGGTGTTTAGACAAAGGGGACAATTGCACATGCTGGATACACCCGCATAGTGGAGGGAGGGGAGTCCTGGTGAAATATTGAACATAAAATTCCTGGAAAAGTCTAACTCAGAAGGAACTGAGAGAGGTGTCTTCCCTGGAAGGATTAGCAACCACAGAGTATTTATACAGGGTCAGGTTTTTCCTTCTTGATTCAGCAGCAATCAGCATGAGTGAAGGTGGTGGAACAGAGTTAGTCTTTTCAAGATGTATTTTCCTGTCCTTCATCAGGTTAGGGCTCACCCAGTCTTTCAGGCCAGTGGCGTCCAGACCCATCCCACTGCCTGGATGTGGGAGTTGGTGCAGCAGATATCCTGGGAAATGGACTTGGAAGGTGACCTGCATAGCCATATCTATTTCTGATCATCTTCTATCCTGTAGCTTAGAAACAGGTTCTGAAAAGTGGAAAATTCAATCAATATAAGCAACACATTGAGTTCATCTCTAGCCACATCATCTTTATAGTGCTGTTACACTACTGGGAAGGCTGCCACATTGAATATGGGATATATCCTAGTATCTGTTTTTAAATATACTTTTCTATCAAAGAAGAATATTTGTTTAAAGTAGATACATAAGTGAATTGATTTTCTTCTCTGTGTTCAAGTTCCTGGTAGTACTGCTCCATGAAATTTCTCTGTCGTCCATAATAGCCAACTATAGCTTCAAATTTTGTTTCGCAGGTAACAAGCAGCACAAACTTTCTATGGCTGTGCCCAGGCTGCCCCACAGAATCCCAAACCAACTGAGGGCACATTGCACGTTTGTGAACAATAATTTTGAACTGGGTGGAGACCTATTGAGGGCCTAGCAGCCTTGTACTTGGCCTGCACCTGCACCATGAGGCCCAAGTTTCAGGCTCTTCAGGCTGCCGCTTATTTTGTCTGTAGATATTTGTAGCTGGTAATTTCCTGGGTAATCTCAGGATATTTGCCAAAGCAGCTTGAAAGCATAGTATAAACTTTCTGTTTCAACATTGGAATCATTTGCAACATACTGGCATTTCTAAATTGCAAGAGTTTAGTTTGAAGGAATTCAGTGCATAGATTCTTGGGTCAATTTAGAACCTCCCCCCCCCCATTATTTAGTATTGAATAGCTTGATTGAATTTTTGCAGTAATAACCATTCTTGTGAGTTTCAAAGCTGCCCAACTTCTTGTTTTTCTAAGTTTCAAGTTGTAAGCTCTAAGTTTTAGCTTGAGTGTAGACACTTTATGTGCAAGTGGAAATAACACTGTGACATGTACAACAGAACTTTATCATATTTAGAGGGCAAAGACCCCAAATTCTTTGCAGATACCACAGTTCATCTCACAGGGATAGGAATGCACTGTATCTCAGGTGTATGCGCCTGCTGCTGCAGTCCTGGCTGAACAAGTTCACTGCAATTCACGGGCAATGGCTTTGGGTTGACCCACTCAGTGTTTATCCACGGATACATGGCATATTTTTCTCTGTAATATACTCACTTGGAAAATTTTATGTGAATGAAAATATGCCCAAGTCTGATCTTTTAAAAAATAAAACTTTAACTATTAATGATTGAACCCATTTTCCAGATGCTCACTGAATACAGAGGTAACAGAAGGATCCTTTCCTGGAGACCTGGGTAGACATGAATTAAGATATGATGCACTGGGAGACTTTATTAAGCTGCAGTTTGTTATATGAGATAATCAGACAGTTCTTTTTCTTGAACTTCCTTTTTCTTTAACTATGTGTTGTGTATAGGTTTCATTATATTCTTTTAGTGTCATGGACTGGTTTGTTTAATTTTTTCCCCTAGGTGTGGTAAATTTTCCTCTAATATTTCCTGGTATAACCACTCTTTTGCCCCTCTCTCTTTTCTCTTCAGGGATGCTAACTGTTCCTATGCTGAATTTTTTAATTGAGATATATCTATTCACTTTTCTCATATCTTATTTCTTCTTCTGTTTTCTTCAAGTTGCGCCTTACTCTCTTTGATGTCAATGATTTGACCCTCCATTTTATTCATTCTACTTCCATAGCTTTCTCAAGAGTTTAAAAAAATCTTATTTATTGAACTCTTTACCTGATGAATTTCTATTATTTTCTCATTTAAACCTTAAATTCCTACCTCTTATTCATTGATTTCATTTTATCTTTTTTTTCCTGAATTTTGTTGTATCTCTTTGATTAGCTTTTCTGAATTCTCATGTATTATTTTACATTGTTGAGTTTTCTTCTATCTCTTTGAGTTTCTTTAGTATAGAGGTTCTCATCTCTATATCTGATAGGAAGATGTAATCAATCTTCCATCTATTTGGGTTTTGATTCTAGAACTATTTTTACTTTGTGATGTCATAATCTCTTGAGGTCTCTTATTTCCATGTTATATACATTTTGCTTATCTATTTTGCTACTTGAGGCATTTCATTTTAAAATGAAAAATTAAGTTTCATTATTTTTTTAATATCTTCAGCAGAAATTTAAGGGGTAAAACTATTTTACTTTTTTCATAGAACTTGTAGTTTTGTTTGATATTTTGTATTTATACATTTGCTGGCTTCTGTATGTATTCAGATCTGTTTTGAAGCTGCTGAGTTAGCAGGGTTTAGAGGGACCTGAAGGAATTCAGGTGTTGCTATGGGTCAGTTGGTGTGAGGCTGGCTTGTGTTTATGGCACACAGACATCCCTCCTGGGGTTTGGTATGGGAAACTAGGCAGTTACTCTACTCTCAGTATATTTCACAAAGTAGGTTCCAGTCACAGGAAGTGGAAGGTGGAGTACAGATTGGAATACTGCTCTGTTGTTTTTACTGGGGACCAGCCTGTGTAGGGCATGCCAGCTCTTTCACAGGTTTTCCTCTCTTTTGAGGGCGTTTAATGTCATACAACCTCAGCTCTCCCCTTCCCAGGGCCTCTGGCTCAACTAACCACCCTGCCACCATTGTTCGATACTCTCTACCATAGACTCCAGATTCTTCTCTCCAACAAGTGTGAAATGCCACTTTCTTCCAAAAAACTATTTGAACATTGTTTGAACATTGTCTCCGACTTACTACTCCAAGAGCCACAGCCTGTGGGGACCAAGCTGGATAGCTTTAATGACTACCACAAGAAGACAGTGTTTGAAGTATCTCACTAGGGAGCTTGAGTTTGATTTTGAAAGTAGAGAGGAATCAGGCAGTTTGTTAATTGGAGGACCATGGTTAGAACTGAGGTTATATGAAAGTGGTTGGAGAAGAACACCTATAACTTTCCTCTAAGGAACTTTTTCTCTCTTCCTACATCTGTCTGCCTACAGAAGACATGCAGTATTTATCTGATTTCTGCTTTTTGGAGAACTTACTAGGAAAGACTACCCTCCCATTATGTAACCCGTGGTACTAGAAGTCAGTGCAATTCAGGGGATTATTGTCAACCTATTCACTCCCAAGTCTAAGCCATATCCTCCAGTCTGGTTTTTATCAGGAATAAAGCGGATGTGTTTTTCTCCATTTGACTTCTAACCTAACTTAGTGGAGAAGTAAGGGACTTTCTGTGCAGACTTTCTCAAACCTCAAGATGAATTGGAAGGAAAGAGATGAAGAGGAAGGTAGACTAACCAGATTGTATTCAGGAAGGTCATACAGAAAAAAAGAAAAGCACTGTGTAGAAAATGTGTAAGAATTCAAGAGAGAATGGTTGATGAGTAGAATGTAGACGTGATGGGAAGGAGCCCAGTATCCAGGCTACCTCAGTGCTCCATTCCAAAGTAAGGAACAGTAAACCTCAGACAGGTGATTTCACCTTGGTTTGCATTATTGACCAACTCTGTAAAATAAGAACAATATTAATAGAACCCAAATTACAGCTTCTTGTCACTAATAAATGAGCAGAACCAGAGAAAGTAGTTAGAATAGTCCTTTACATATCTTAAACAGTTGTGACAATTATAGTTTTGCATATAGCAGTTACATCTATTTGGAGTTGAATATGTTTGAAAATACTTGGACTCTTTAAGATGTAAAGCACAAATCCTGATTTTAGCTTCATATGTATGTCTTATCTCTTTTCCTTAAAATCAATTTCCTGTTGATAAAGAAATTTGGTGACTCAGTCCAGATGAATAGATCTAATACACTTCTTCCTATTTTGTCCTTTGTGTGGTTCAAATTCTATTTGTTACTGGAACTTTAATAAACTTTTTCTTATTTTGATTCTCAGTAAGCTGACTTTCATTACCATTATGAATTTCAGTTCCTTCAAATTCCTTATGTTGTCCTAGGTCATATAATCTCTTCATGATCCTTCAGTTGACTATTATGACAATTGCTAATGATGATGGTTTGGAGGGATAAAGTATGAGGGCTTGCAGAATTACCCCATGCCCTAGACTGGAGTATAGCATGCATTTTCTAATATTCTTTTAATGTAGGTAAACTAGATCTATTTTCACATCAAAGCTTTGATCTAAAAAAATCATTTAATCTAAAATGGAAATTTACCTTGTGAAAGGATCATTATCTTTAATTCATATATATGGTTGTATTTTATTGTTCAAGAATACTCCTATAGTTTCTTATTTATGCAAATCTGAGACCATGGCTAACAGCCAGAATTTTATTTATTGGACTGGAAATAATGTTATGGGGTATCTTAGGTTCAGATCTCTGCAGGAGAACTGAGATGGAAGTTGGTGTGAGGGAGAGATAGTGAGTAGAGCTCTCAAGAGTAAATTTGCAAGAAAGCAGGGGAAATTGGACAGGATTGAGAGGGAGACTGTGATGCAGCACAATTACAATAGAAACTTTAGGTGAACCTGATCCCAGGTTGGCCCTGAACACATCTTGAGTGGAGGCAAGGGAGTCTTCATATCTCCAGGTCAATTAGCAGGCAGACAAGGTTTGCATTTGGTTGAGGACAAGATACAAGGTGAAACAGTTTTTTTTCAGCTAACAGCAATTTATGGAGAGTAAGATACTGACGAGATCTCAGTGATGGGAATTTCCAGGAGTGTGTGTAGAGGGGCAATGAACACTTTGTTCTTGAAGGGAGGACTTGAGTAAAGCATACCAGTACCCCTGTTTGAGGCATTTCTTAATAATCGTAGCATCATTGAAACTATTAATAAGTGTTGACTGAGTAATTTGTCTCTGTGTATGACTGCATTAGTTTCTTAGGGCTGCCATAGCTGTATAACAAAATTGGTAGCTTAAAATCACAGAAACATATTCTCACAGTTCTGGAGTCTAGAAGTCCAAAATCAAGGGGTTGTCAGGGCTATATTCTCTAAAGGTTCTAGGGAAGAATTCCACCTTGTGTCTTTCCTAGCTTCTGGTGGTACTTGGTAATCCTGAATGTGCCTTGGCATGCAGATGCATGTTCTGATCTCTACCTTTGTCATCACATGGCATTTTCCCTGTGTGCCTCATCCAAATTTCCTTCTTCTTATAAAAACATCAGTCATTTGATTAAGCTATACTCTTACACAGTATTATTTCATCCTAACTTTCTTATATTTGCAAGCTCTACTTTCAAATAAGGTTTCATTTGACAGTTTCCAAGGGTTAAGACTTCAACATATCTTTTATAGGAACACATAGCAGCCACTATTTGAACAGATACATTAACTTATCTCATGGCCCATCATCTAGACTCATTAATTGAGTTTTTAATTGACTTTAATTGTTCATTAAAGATGTTATTTACACCTTCACTCTCCTTTTTTTTCAGGACCCACCATCCCTCTATCCCACTATATTTTAATAGCCTTTCCTGTTTTTTCTCTAGTCCCTGTCTCCATTTCCCCTCTTTGTTACCTGAACAGATCCTTCTAAGACCCAGTATTGATTTTGTAACTCTGCCACTCAAAATATATCAAGGGTTTTTACAGTTATATACATCATGAAGAATTCATACTCACTTATTTGTTATTCAAGGTCCTGTATTACCTGAGTTTGTCTACTTATGTACTTTCATCTCTAATTCAGGTTTGATAAACATTTTTTTTAATTATATTTCTTAGGCATTCAATAAATGGGAGTTATCTCTTCCTCCTTTACAGTTTAAAAAAAATTCTACCTCCAACAATCTAATGGAATGCTCACAGTCACCTGATGATACAGGTATTTTCATAGGCACCCATGATACGCAACAATGATTCTAAATATCAGAGTAGAAGGCAAGAGTCACATCCAGGTTTCTGACTTTCAAAATGTTGCACTTCCTGTTGTGCCATGTATGTGCAGTTCACACATACAAAATTGACCTTCCTCATATTTACACTTGATGACTTGCCTTTCAAGTCAACTTCTGTCCAAGTTGTGAGGACTGAACCTAGGAAACAAATTCTCCTTTATTATGCCAGCAAAAGAGATAACTGTGGAAAAAGAGATAGATTTTCCCAAGTTGGGAATACAATGAACACTGTTAATGTAGAATAAAAATGCATTTGGGTTATGTGAGACATTGCATTCATAATTTCTCCATTATAAAAATATTAGTGCTGATCAGTAAATAACCACTCATTGTCTATCTGGAAGGTACAGTTGGCTCTGGGAACTGAATGAAGGCATCAGTTTATACGTTTATGTTTTTAAGACACAGCTGTGTGAGTCAGAGGTGTGATGCCAGGTGTTATGGAGGTTTCCATGGCAACTTCATCTTTATTTTCCTTCCTGAATAACACCATTAAGTGGTGACTTTGAGGCAACATCCATTTGAGATTTTCCATCTTAAAAGTTTTGTTCTATGGTAATTTACATTTACATAGTTCCAAATAGAGAAGAGAATTAACAGTTTCTTGAAGAATTGGGAAAATATAGACCTTCCAACTAACTTGGATTAATAGTCCACCTTGTCCTATTATTGCCAAATTGATTCTGTGCCTACTTCAACTCTCAGACTGGTTTTTCTTTGGTAGAAGTAGCTAGGGCCACTTTAGATCCTCACTTTCATGAAGGAGGTATTTCTTGAAATCATTTCCAGAAAAACCAGGTCAGGATCATTGGGTAAATTTGGGTTTCCAATATTTGGGTAGTGAAGAGGACTTATTGTAGAAAACTGGAATACATTCTTTGCTAATGCAGTCCAGTTTCATACTTTACATGTCAAACAGAAGGGCTAGAATGTACAAAAGTCGATAACCAGTTGTCAGAGTCTTGGGTGGTCCCAAACTACCCATTTTTTATTACAATGCCATAAGAAAAAAACTTGACAATGGGCTTTTTATTGATGAAGATCTTCCAAGAAAGGTATTTTTCAGGCAATTGCATGCTGGCCCTTAACTTAATATCTTGTAAGTAAATTGCATCTATCCACTACCAGTTGGGACAAGCACACTGATAGGGCCATGGATGAGAAGAATGACCTGATCCTTGTTAGAATTCAGTCACTCATTAACTGTGTGACTTGGATAAGTCACTCAGTTCTTTTTTCTATAAACTTGAATTAATAATTCCTTTTAGAATCTGACCTTTAAAGCAGAAGCTGACCTGAACATTAGCTTTCCAGTCAAAGATATCATATTTGCACCAATCTTGTGGATAGACATGCAATGATCTTATTATAGACATCATTCGTTTATCCATTTATTCATTCATTCATCAAGAGCAGAAGAACAGTGGCTAGTGCTTGCATAGTCAAGAGCAACAGATTTGTGTTTGAATTTAACACTTTATGTTTCATGACCTCATTTTAAAATTGGGCCTAAAAATGGTACCTACCTCAAAGGATACTGGGTAGGTTAAAGATTAAAGACAAGATAAATCAGAGTGCTTAGCTCATCATAAGTGCTTCAATAAATCCTTGTTGAATATATGAATGAAATCATTTATTGAATGATACTTTGTTCAAAAGCTCTTTCTGAGACATTGGGGTTAGAGTAGAATCAGACATGATGTGACCTTAGTGGATGAAGAAAACACAACATGCTCTTGGTGGGCATAGTTAATTTACTATGATCTATAAAATGGATGTTTATATCATTTGCAAATGTTAATAATATGAGTGGTGCTTCAATTGACATCATTGTATATAACTCTGAGATTTTTTTCAGATAAAAAATATAGTTATTAAGCTAATCGTGGAAATAGTGGGTTAAAGGGTATTGTTCACACCATACTGTTGGCAAAACTGGGTCAGGAAAATACAGAAAGGACAAATGGCACTTGAGGCAAGCAGGTGAGAGAACAGTGAATGAAGGCTTCTGGATGAGTTTGAAAGCACAGCATAACAATAATTCAAGAATAGTAAGGTGTCCTCCTACTATTGCTGTCATCTTACAGAGGAAGAAACAAAAACAATTCCAGATATTTGTATGTAGTTCTATAGTTAGCATGGGTGATTTCTAACTAAGAGTGCTCACTGTGTTTTTGGGGTGGGTTTGGAGCCCATGAGGACTAGTGAGTAGAAGATGGAAAAGAGGAGACAAGGTAAAAGGAAACTTCAAGTAGCAGGAACATCATGTGCAAAGCTCTTCAAAGCCATGGTGTGGTTTTGAAAATGTAGGAGACCTTTATTGTTAGGAGCAGGAGGACTAGTCCCTGCTGGAATCTCTCTGGAGAACCACTATTTCCAAAGATTGACTGAAAATCCCAGTTAAAGCTGCTTCAGTTATTTGAAGGACAATTGTTCAGATAAATTGAGACAAGTATTTGAGAAATCCAGGATTCTATAAAAGTATGAATAATATTTATCACTTTCCCACATGAAGATGAATTGGAAGGGATTCAATTTGTACTCACTTTAATTAATTTGTTGACTTGTCCATATGGTTCTCATACTAGCTGCTAGCCTGTGCCTGACTGGTGGGTAATCACTTGGTAGATGGGATATCAGCCTGCCCCACAGCTCAATGCTTCATGAATGGTGCTTCTAATCTTTGAACTCCATTCCAAGGTAGGTTTCTTTAATCCCAGTTTACAGATGAATAAATTGAGCTCACATATACTGGAAAGAGTCATGGGTGAGGCTTTTGGAGCTGAACTCAACCTGTCTTCAGAGTCTATGATGTGATAATTCAGGAATAGATAAGAAAATAGTATGGTATTCCAAAAGTGGGTAAAAAAGGAACTGAAGAGCCTCTAAATTTTTTCAGTAGTCTAAATCTGCCTCTCTGCTCCTACCTTATACCAAAATTACTAAATATGACCTCTTAATTATCTCTCTGCCTTCAAATTCCTACCCTTTACTTTCCCATGTACAACTTCCTATCAGCATACTATAGTTCTCCCTAATTCATTACTCCACTCACATTGTCCACATATTAACTATTCTCCTCATGACCCCAAGACCAAGCTGGCTCTTTATTTTATGCCTCCACCATACACCTGGGACTTTCACCTACTTGTTTTATTGTCTAATTCTCATGACTGGTCAATGGCATAGGTATTATGATCTGCACCTGTCTACTCATCTTTATCCTTGCCCTTGGTTGATCTGCTTTGATAATATAAACCATATTCCCCTTCTTTGTCCTCTCCATGTACTATCTGCATTATCTTCTTCAGCTCTTCTCCTCCTTCCTTTTTGGTTATCCATGCTCACTCTCTCCGCACACACTCCATGGCCTCTGGTCCTTTGCTGTCATAGAGGTGCTGTGGTGAAATTGGGGGCTGTGACCCCAGCATGGTAATGCTGCATTAAAATAGTAGTCATTGTACCCTGGTGGGTGGAGACTTGGAGAAGGGAAGCCACACCTTGTTACAAGAAGAACAGAGAGAGGGGATTTAAGAGAGGGAGAGAAAGCTGGAGAGGAGAAAGAAGAGAGAACCAGGAAGGAGGCTGAATGTCTCAGAGCTGCTGCTGCCATATGCAGTGGCAGGGGCAGGAAAGGAATCCATTCTGTGGGTTTCCATTCCCAGTCTTGGCTGGTGAAGAGCCCAGGGAAGCATGCTGAAGAAACTTGTGACCTGTGTAAGCTGACTTAGTGATTCAGTACTTGGAGATTTATTTTAACTTTGACACTGTGTAGCTTGGGAATTGTCTGGAGATCTGAAGAGAACTTGGAGTGTTGCTGTTTTCATTATGAGATATACGAAGTGGTTGCTGCTGATTTTTCAAGTGAGTCTTGCTGGTTTGGGGCCACTTTAGAATTGAAGCTGAAAGAATTTTGGAGCTGTGTCTTGGGAGGAGGATCGACGATGCCATCTCGGTTTCTTCATTTGGCTTCAAGGTGGGACAGTTGCCATTATGTGGACATGTGGCTAAGGACCCATGTGTAGTTTTTTGGACTAGAGACTTATGTGATAAGATTACCAAAGGAATTCCTTTTACCTCCAGAGATTTTTGTCTAATTTGTCTTTTAATGAGTAATTTGTTCTTACCTCTTTTTAAGATGATGTGGTCTTGCTACTGCTTGCATAAGCTGGGAAGAACCTGATGAGTGACTGAATTTAAAGGGTCAGCTGCTCCCATTTGTAAGCTAACTACCCTGTTTTGTTGGTTTTGTTACCCAATTTCAGCTCCCTCTGCTTTGGTCATCTCCTTTCTTTACTGTTTTTGAAACACTACCAGGAAGAAGCAATCTGCCCTTCTCTAAACATTTTTCTCTCCTTATATAAATCACTTTTATTCTTGTCATTGTTGATTACACAAGTTTATTTGTCCACCGACTTGAAAGTATAGCTTGAAAGTTACAAATTTGTTCAATACCCTTTGCTAAGATCTGTGGTTTGCACTGTATGGGCAGCTGGTACATACTAGGTAAACATAAAATGTCTGATTCTATTTTTGTGTAGAAGTCTAGTTATTGCACTATTATTTGGTCTAAATGTGTCTTATAAAAATGAAGCCAGTAAAACTGCTTCAAAAGTAACATGCTTTCAAAATGAGTCCAACAAGGTTAGTCTTTTTGACAACAATGACTGGTATTTGATAGGTCCAAGTCTTATGTTAGTTACATTTGACAATGAGCAATGTATTGTCTCTTCTAAGATACTCTAGGCATGAGACTGGTGGGTAGATTGGCAAAAGGAGCCCCAAAAAATCAGTGATTATATTCCACTGTGATCAGCACCTCATCCAAATGAGAATGGGAAGATTGTTCAGGAGGTAGCCTCTCGTTGAATTGTAAAATAGCAATGTGAAGTATAAAGGTATAGGGGAGGGACATCTCAGCTGGAGGGAAAAGCATATGAAGAGAGTAAATCATTTTAATGGATTCAAAGTTCATATAGTAAAATATAGGCTTGGCTTCTCTAGTTGTCAAGTGAAGGGTGGATCAAGGTAATGTCCAAGGTTCCTCTAAAAATTCTACAATTTATGGATAGGACATGGCTTATTCCTCTACCTCCAAAATACTCTGAAATACAAAATGGATTATAGAAAGAATTGGATGTTTAATCTCCATCATTTACAAATATTCTTGCAAAGTTTTAACGAGGTTAATGCTATAATTTTTGTCAGATCTTGGAGTTGAAAACTTTACATGAAAGCTTTAAACCATGTAGTCAGTGTAAAACCATAAGAGGACTGGTCTAATTAAGCATTCTGGGAAAAGTAAAAATACTTTTCATCAAAATCAATGTTCTCATATTCTATCTCATGAATTTAGACCATATTTTAATGATATTATTCAATTTAGCACCAGGATCTCAGGGTAAGTGAAAGTGTTGAATGCTAATGCTTTCAAAATAACTCCAGAATCACACTTGCTTTAGGACAGAAAAACAACTTCTATTCAACTATATACTATGAAAGATGCCCTCAGATTCTGCCACTGAGGATGCTTGATAAAAGATGTTTATATCCAGGCAAATCTAGGGTAGTGAAACATTGCCCAGATATCTGTTCTTTAACTGTTTATATTTTTAACCATACAATGACCACCATAGCCTGGTTGCTCAGCAAGATCACTCCAGAAATGATCAATTGAGATTTGAACTAGCCTGTCCGCAATCCATTCTGTTTTCTTTTTGGATAATAGCAACTTCATTTTCCTCCAAGCATCCATCTCTTCCTAAAACTCAGGTCTGTTGATTTTGATGTGGCTGATTTCAGAATCCAACCCTAGAGGTCTAGATGTGGGCAGGTGTCCAATCCTTGGTCAGTTGGTGTCTTGTATTTCACTTGGACATTGTCATATGACCCAGGTCAAACCTGGGAGACATAATTCTGAGATAAAAGTCATCTGAAAGAGAAATCCTTTTTCCATTGGAATGATTAATTGTAGGGATACTGTGAGACTTGAGATGCCTGAAAAGCCAGAGGATTTGGCTAAGGGTGGGGGCTAGTACACAGGGAAGTAAAATAAGAAGAATAAAGTGACTTGTCCTAATTTGCCCAGGGTTTCAGCACTGAAAGTCTTCCATCACAGGAAGTTCCTTATTCCCAGACAAAGTAGAACTGCAGGTTACTTGAATAAAGAGGTACAA
Organism: Uropsilus gracilis; assembly: GCA_004024945.1. Lineage (NCBI taxonomy): Eukaryota > Metazoa > Chordata > Mammalia > Eulipotyphla > Talpidae > Uropsilus > Uropsilus gracilis. The sequence goes on from PVHY01024413.1 coordinate 12,455, forward strand.
CATACCAAGTATTTCCTTATTATCATATTTTTTAAAATCAAGATAATAGTGTTCTACAGCACTTCATGTGATCCAGAGGTATAGGATCACACCTTTTCCAATGTAGAGACACTGAGTTTTGAATAGTTTCTTAGCGTGGGTGATTGACATCTGACTACATGTGGACTATTCCGCTATTTATGTCAATGCATTTCCTCTTCTTCTTACGCCAAGATGAACTAGTTTTTATCTCCACAGTTGAGAAGTTTCTGTTGACACATAGTACCAAATCTTGGGCTTTCTCACAGGAGTACAGTGCAAATTGTTCTCATGGGGTTTTGTAGGGAGACAAGGAAAGGCTAGAAAATGGAATGTTACTGGAGAGTAGTTCAAGATTGTCAGTATAAAAGCAATTATTTTGGGAATTCCAAGGCAAGAAAAATGTCAAAGAGAGGTTAGGTTTTAACTGATTTTGAATGAAGTTCAAGATTTGAGTTACATCCAGAAGGGGAAAGAGAGGAAAAAAGAGTTCACTGAATAAAAAAAAAAAAAAGTTCAATGCTCCTTCCTAACCAATAACATCAGTAAGAGATGTATAAATTAATCTGGCTTACAGAATGTTAATTCATGAAAGATCTTTGAAGACAGTCACAGGATTTGTGAACTGTTTTAATATTAATGTACATCAATTATAAGTTTGAACAGTTTATCCTAGGTATTGTGTTCATTTGCTTTGGCACAGAATACTATCAGCACTTTCTCTCTGGTTAACAGGGCAGTAAACTTTGATTAACACCTGATTCTTAATAGAGGAAGTTAATTGAAATTGTGGGGGCTGGAGGAGTTTCAAAGGAAATCTTGGTGTTGAAAGGATTAAAGGATTATGAATTTCATATTTAGTATAAGACTCTTTATGGGAGTTAGACTCAAAATTACACATTAGCTGTGTGACCCTGTGTTAATCATTCAGCTTTCTTGAATTCAGTTACCTTACTGGTAAAATAAATAAGAATATATGCATAATATTTTTCCACAAGGTCCTACATACAAAGCCCTGTGCCTGGTCTGGTAGTTCCTTTTCTCTCCTCTAGTACACCTCCTCTAGTTCCTTTTCTCTCTTCTAGTACACCTTACAGACTAAAGGAACTGAATATCTTCTTAAAACAGATTCTTCAAGAAAGAAGAGCTGGCTATAATGTGATTCATTGTGGAATGTTTAGGTAATTAGTATTTCTTTCCTTATTTTTGAGTCAGTATCTATCTCCTTATAACTTCTCAGTGTTGCAAGTTATGATCACTGTATTTATTTTAATAAATTTAATTCTGTATTTCCTCTGACAGTCCTTTAATATTTGACAACAGTTTCCATGTCAACACATTCTGTGTAGTTACAGTGAAGATGACAAATAATAATGATAATAATGTGTAATAAAACCTCAGTAGATGGAAACTCATCAAACTTTGGGGCTTGAAAAGTCCTGAGGTCAAATTTTATCTCTGTTACTTCCTATATGTGTGACTTGTGCCAAGTTACTTAACTGACTTCTTAGTTCTACTTCTCTATAAAACAGTGATAAAATTCATCTTTATAAAGTAGTTTGAATTAGTTATATTTTTTATAATTCATGTAAACTATGTCCCTTATACAACTAAAGGATTCAGGATGAAAAATGAACCTCTACACTTTCTATGGGATAATAATCAGAAGAACAAATCCCACATGAAGGAGACATGAGATTTAGAAAACAATGAGTCCAACTTAGGAAAAATTATGGGAAGTCTGAGAGTGTCCTCTTTGTGTGGGTCTACAAAATACAAGGGCAGGAAGTCTAGAGAGGAGTAAGTGGGTCCCTGGGAAAAAGAGGGCATACCTAAAATGATCAAGTTCAAAAATCTTAGACTTCCTTGCAACAAATTGTAACTAGAAACTAATAATAACTAGAAACTATAAGACCAATATAAAGTTGTATCAGAAAAGATATAAAGATAGTACACTACTTGGCTCTGTAGCAAGCAAATTTAATATAGTCATAATACAATTATTTGTTCATGCAAAGTTAGTGGCACAAATAAAATTGGCTGTGGGGGGCAGGAAAGGTGGAAATTTAAGTGTCAACAAGCTAATCTTCATCCAGCATAGTAATATCTATAGTGTATAAATGAAGACATAGCGGTGTAAATTGAGCATTATAATATTGTTGTAACTACCAAAAGAAATAGCCAAAATAATTAAAAAGCTGTTGCCTCTGGGGAGATGGAATGGCAATTAGGAGAGACATGGAACTTTCACTTATGCATGGAAAAAATGTATTTTTGTACTGTGTGCATCATGGTATTCTAGGCATAGGAGATAGATCCATGACCAAGATAGTCAGAATTGCAGCTTTTATAGATTTTACATCCTAATGGGGGAAATAAGTAGACAAGTAGGCAATTTCAGGTAGCGATAGTTGCAATCAAGAGACAGACTCAAGAAACAGAATGATGGAAGGCAGAGGATACTTTTTAAAATATGGTAGTCAGAAAAAATCTCTCTTTGAAGGGGTAACACTTGAACTAAGGGAATTATGAAAATTAGTTCAGAAACTATCAGAAGAAAGCCTTCCAGAAAGAGAAGTATAGGTCTGAGATGAGTGTGGCATATTTGTGGTAGAGCAAGGCAGCCAGCATGACTATAAGAGTAGGGGAGCATGCAAGAGATTAATTTAGAGATGTAAAAATGGACCTATTCTGAAGGATTTCTATGTTTGTATGTGGAGTTTGGATTTGTAGTAGATTTGGAATGGAATTTGAGTAGAAAAATCTCTCATAGTAACTCACCTGCTTTATATATATTTATAATTGCTTCTTGTGGTTATGCGTAGAATGATCTGCAGCGGAACAAGATTCATGGAGACCAGCTTAGTAGAGGAACGGCTTTTTATAAGAAAGAAATGACAGTAGTTTGGACCAATGAGGTAGCAGAGAAGGTGAAAACATGAAGTTAGATTCTGTAAGTACTTGGAAGGTATAATTAGCTGATGGTGCTTACTAATGGATTATATGGCAAGTAGGAGGGAAAAAGAGGAGTCTAGGATGACTCCAAGGTTTTTATAATTGTTTCTGAGGTGATAAAGAATTAGAGTAGTGTGTTTGGAGGAAAATAAAGTTTGGTTTCAGGCAAAATATGTTTGCAGTGTCTTATTTGTTGTAAAGTCTTTTGGAGCTATTTGATATCAACCATTAATTAGTTGTAGTTTGATTTGACTTCTAGAGAAAACAGAAAATTTTGCAAGAGGGAACATAGGCACACACACACACAGTCCCTTTGGATGCACAGTTGTCCATATCATTCTCTCTGTGGTCATAAGATCTGCTGCTGATTCTTACAGGGGTATACAAATTCTTTAGAGCTATTGCAGCTTTTGAGAGGAAACCTGAGGTTATATGTCTTTCAAGTCTGGGTGGGGTTTTCTCATAGAAATGATGTGAAGGTTCTATTTTCTTCCTCTGATGTCTGGAAATGAGCAATCTCCACTGATATTTCCCAGTGTTTTCCCTCATCCTCCTGAGGCACTTATTGTTCTCCTTCCTCTGGGTTACAGCTTCTTTTATGTGAGTTTCTTTAAAGCATAGGGCCTCTATTAACTTTTCCTTGTCTGTCTATTGAACTTTCAATAATTGTTCCTTACTCCCTTCCTGCCTTCTCTTCTTCTTCCATCAATCCATCCATCCATCCATCCATCCATCCATCCATCCATCCATCCATCCATCCATCCATCCATCCATCCATCCATCATACATTTATCTCTTACTAACTGTCTAACTGATCATTTTCTTCCAGTATATGGAAAAAAATTTTCTTAATAGTCTTACATTTGCAAGAAATATTTCAGTAAGGACAGTGAAAAAATGGTGGGAATGCAAACTGGTCCAGCCCCCTATGGAAAACACTGTGGAGGACCCTCAAACCACCAAAAATAGAACTACCATTTGATCCAGTAACCCCACTTCTGGGAATCTACCCAAAGGACACCAAAACACTAATTAAAAAAATACACATCTGTACTTGGATGTTTATCACAGCACTATTTACAATAGCCAGGATATGGAAACAACCTAAATGCCCCAAACTGATGAATTGTTGAAAAAGATGTGATATATTTACACAATGGAATATTATTCTGCAATTAAAACTGACAAATATGACACATTTGTGATAACATGAATGGACCTAGAGGAAATCATATTAGCAGATATAAGTCAGAAATAAAAAGACAGAAACCATATGATCTCACCTATAGATGGGACAGAAGAAAAACAAAAGGTCAAGGAAAAGTCAAAATAAGTGAACAACAGAACTGGAGCAAGCAGCTAGGGAGGGGGAAGAAGGAGGGAGAAATCAGGGAAGGGAGGAGCACAAGAAGATCAAGATGAAGGTTCATAGGTGATAAGGTGTTGGAGAACCCCAGGGAATGCAATTATGTAATATAATTATATATATATATATATACACATACACAAATACATGCAAATATGTAAACAACAAAATGATTAATAGAAGAAGAAATATCTTAATAGTATCTTTTGACTGGTTCAGTCACGATGGAAAGCTGTGTGGAGGACCCTTTAATGACTGTAAATGGAACTACCATTTGATACAGAAATCTTATTTCTAGGAATCTATCCAAAGTTTACAAAAACTAATTCAAAAGGACACCTGTACTCGGATGTTTATTGCAGCACTATTTACAATAGCCAGGATATAGAAGCAACCCAAATGACCCAAAACAGATGAATTGGGTCAGAAAGTTGTGGTTATGTACTCAATGGAATATTTTCATCAATCAAAAAAACAACAACAACAACAAAAAAAAAACGGATGCCATTTGCAGCAATATGGATGGAAATAGAGGGAATCATGTTAGCAGAAATAAACCAGAAAGAAAAAGAGAAATACTGGATGGTCTCACTTATATGAGGGATACAGGGAAAATAAACAAATGGACAAAAATAATTTAAAACTATCAATAGAACTGAGTCATAGAGCAAGAGTGGGGAGGAGGGAAAATTTGGAGGAGGGATGGACACAAGAGATTAAAAAGAGATCAAGATGGTTCAAGGGTGTTATGGTAGTAGGAGAACCTTGGGGTAGACAATGTTGTAAAATATATATATATGTGTACAATTAATTAAAAATAAAATTATAAAAAATAGTATAAAAAGGTAAATTTTTATAAAGATTTTTATAAAGTCATACTTTTATAATAATTTTTCTTTTATAGTGAGTGCATTTTGTATCCTACTTAAGAAATTTTAGGAACTTCAATATCACAATGGTTTTCTCTGGTGTTTTCTCCCAGAAATTTTGTAATTTTGTACTTTTTCTTTTGCTCTATTTTGAACTAATTTTTACATATTAGGTAAGGGTCAAGGGCCTCCCCTACCCCCAAATGGAAGTTCAATTGTTCCAGTACCATTTCTTAAAAAGGGAATTCTTTGCCCATTGAATTAGCTTTTCATTTGGGTAAAAAGAACTCAATTTTAATATAGGTGTGAATCTATTTCTGGTCTCTCTTTTCTGTCCTACTGATCAATTTCGTCAACCTAATTTTGATAAGCACTTCTTTTGTTCTATGTAGTGTTATATTAAGTCTTAAGTTCATATACTTTAAGTCCTCCAAATCTGTTCTTACAGATAAGCTTGGCCTGGTCATAGGGAGAAAGTATTGGCTAAGCATAGGAGTCAAGGAACCTTCTAAAAGGAAAATACCAGTACCTCTCCTTTCCTTTGGAGGCTATTGGAGACTCACAAGTAAGAAAGACCATCAAAAGCCTAGATGAAACTTACCAGGAGGGAAAGGAATTTCTAGGTGAGTGGGTGACCTTTTGAACTCAGAATATGAGAACTGACTGTCTCTAGCACAGTGTGGCTCTAGCTGGAGGGTCCCATCTGCCCTCAGTTGGTCCCTTCCAATGGAAAGAGGAGCTGTGCTTGGGAGCAAAGTAAAGAAGCTCCATGTGGTCTACCTCCAGTGGGTGCCATTGCAGTACTGCCGAGGCCTAACTCACTGGGACGTGATGCTGCAGTGACCATACCACCCACATACCAGAGCTCCTCTTTAATGTGCTTCTGAACCCTTGTAAAAGCTATATTTTAGCAGATTCTTACTCAATAGGTATAAGAGAGGGTGGAAGTTCTGCATTTCTAACAACCTGGCCTAGGATGCTGCTGCTGCTGTTCTGTGGGTCTCAATCCCACCAGTGCAAGGGCCACCATGGAAGTCACAGGAGTGATGGCAACTGAGCTGATCAGGTGCCCACTGCTCTCCATTTCTGGTTTCATCCATATTTTGTTCTATCTAAGCCTTTGAAATGAGGAAAGGAAGAAGAAGTTTTTGAGATTTTCAAGTGATTTGGGAATGGCAGGGAGACCTAAGACAGAGCTACTGGGCTCTTTCCTGCTAGAGGAATTCCTAGGGGAACAATTAACAGAAGCAATCATGGAAATGTGTTTGTTGGAGCAGTGAACTGGTGAAATGGGTCACATTGTCAGCAGAGCTTCCTCAGACTACTGAGATACTGATCCCTGACCTGAAATAAGGAACTGGGCCCATTCAGTGGCCCCAGGTTTCAAGAGAGCCAATAGTGATAGTGCCTATTTAATCAAAATAATCAGACAAATGTGAACTGTTCTCTGGTAATGCTATCTGGGAAACTGCTCACTAGAGAAATTTAGAGACATTAGACTGTGGGAGAAGATTTCATTAAAACATATGTCATATAGTAGACAATTATTAAGAATGAATGAATGAATGAATGAATGAATGAGTGAATGAATGCAGGCAATGATGAGACAAGAAAATTTCAAATTTGTTTATGATTACTGCCTATGTCTTCAACATCTAGTAAAACATAACAAGACAAAGATTTGCAATTTAATTTTAATCATTTCTGTTAAAACTTGAATTTCTTGAAATGGACTTTTGGAATATAAAGTGTTTGTTTCAGAATTAAAAGTCAGTACAACCCTCTTATTCAAGATGTCCAAAAAAGGACATTTAGCTCTAAATCCATAGTCTGAGAAAGGACTGTGTTTATTAAAACAAACACAATTTCATACATATGAATTAATTTGTCCCATATGATCCCTAATCATGAGGCAAATGTAATTGTCTTTTATTAAAAATGCCTCTAGGCCGGGCACGGTGGCTCCTGCTTGTAAGCTTCAGCCTATGA
>PVHY01024414.1:0-19681 GCA_004024945.1 Uropsilus gracilis
AAGCCTGTTGCTTCATTGTACTCTCCCTCAACACTAGGAGATTCTTTCACATTCCTTCTTTTCCTCCCCTCCCCCCTTGCCGTTAGTTCCCTGAAGATAATAATTATTACACCAAACCTCCCTTGTTCAAATTACACTAATTCCACCCTGACTGAAACATGATCCCCAGTTCAGATGTAAGGGAAGCAGTCCCTGGCCTATCTAAACAGAATGGTAAGAACCCACCGGCCGCCCGAAATCTCTGGGCACTGCACTGGTTTTTGGAAGCTGGTCAGAGCAGGGAGTCCGCAGTCCCCAACTGCTGGGAGGCACTTTACCGGACAAGGTCATTCTGGAAAAAGCAATTGTGCTCTTCCCATCAGCACCGCCGTTCCTCTTAGACCCTTGCCTGGAATCATAATCCAATTTCCCCTTTGGTCATATCTTGTCTTAGCCTCGCCTGTCACTGCGCACCCGTCACTGCGCAGCCCACCCTGCTCCATCAGCCTCCTGCAGGGTTTTCCCTTGGCAATGCCACCTCCCTACGCTCACGTCCCTGGAAGTTTCTCTGAGTAGCTCGGCACAGTATTTCAGCCCTGCCCTCTTCTCTCAAGTGCCCGTTTTAAAGCACTGCCCTAATCTCTTCCACATCAACGACGGGTCCTTCCAGCCCAAGCTGCCCTGAGGCCAGTTGTTCACTGAGCCGAGGACGCTTACGTATGTGGAAATGGCGCCCTCTGTTGACAACTGTGTGAAATGACTGACTGATGATTTTTCATCGACTGAGTAAGAGCTCTCATGTGACCCAAAACAAAGAACCAAAAAAACACAACTGCCCCTTCCTGTTCACCCCATGCTGTTATCAGATAAAATTCAACCTACTGGCCAGCACACCAGATTCCCAACCCTTGGAATCACACTAAGGCTTGGTGTCTCCTGGATCATAACAATCTCTAATATTATAGAACATGTGCTATATAATAATATACCAGGGATGTATGTATAAATATACATATACATATATACTCACAATATCTCTCTATACTATATCTATGATTTTATACTAGCAGCAACTTTATGTGGTAAACACTTGGATCAGGTTCTCTAGAAACAGAACCTGAGCTAGATTTCATTCATGTGATCAATAGAAGTGCCCAGCAGAGGAAGAGAAGGAAGCAGAAGGGGTAAAAGGACACTCTAAGCATAGCTGTGGTGCAGCATCAGCCTGATCATGGGTGGGTGACTCTGGTGTGTGTTCACAGAGCAGCCCCAGAGTGGATGGGTTGCCTTGGGTGAGGGTCCTCATCTGCACTGCCACTTCAGATCTCAGGACAAGCCCTTACAGCAAGCAATCAAAAACTAAAAGTTTTATTACAAGGGACTGAGAAGGGAGAGAAAGAAGGCTAATTGGTCCTATCAGCAACATCATCTGAGCTGAGATGCCAGGGTGCAAATGAAAGCTGAAATATGAGCACAAGTTAAGCATGGATGCTTCACTCCACCCCTGGTTCCTAGCAGCACCCAATTTGGGAAATCCAGTTCAGTTCATGGCAACTGTGAATTGCAATCCTTGAGTATGATAGCTTTTCCACATGGGAATGGGAGTGAGTCTGTAAAAGAACGCCAGGGGATTGAGTTCACTCAGGATTGAGTTCACTGATGGTTCCTGGGTTGCTTCTTTTTGTCCCTCTAACAAGAGGTTGGCCTTTTGTATCCCTGTAAAGGGGGTAAGAGGCAGCTGTTGGTGGCAGGCTCACAAACAAGGCAGCTTACATTCAGCTGAGGGAATGTCTGGAAAGGGAACAGCTCTGAGCTGTTAGCACCAGGCCTCACTGATGGCTGATCCCAAAATATTAACAACAAAAATTTTATTTCTAATATTTTATTTAAACAGAATCAGAATCTCTCACATTTGTAGATACTTAAAGACTCTGGAGTGTCTTCATATTCATGTTCTCAGGGAATGTCACAATAACCTTGACAGGTATTGACGATGAATCCATTACATGAACAGGAGTGCCAGGGTAAGCATCTTCCTCAAGATGACCCAGACAGGTACAGATGTCTTCTCTATTTGTAAATAGCATCTCCCTAAATATAGAGCCATCCTTTTGAGGTGCTAGTTCACTCTCTTTTCGTGACATGCAGGCTCTGAAATTTACCAGTAGGATCTTCCAATTCTTTGAACTCAGACTGAGTCCAACCCAGCCCTGAAGCTGACAACCTCCTCTTCTGATGTTAGGTAAGAGAAAATCTACTTCCAGATCCATCAAAGGTCCCTTGAGCCATATTTGAAATGAGTGTGAAGAGCAGCATTAGACAAACTCTCCTTCTTGCAACCCCCACCCTGTCATAGTTTCAAGTGATGTTTCATGCCTGAGAGCTGATGGGGGTACAGAAGGAGCACCTCCAGGGGCCCCAGTTCCATCACATTATGGTGGGGTAGCATGGGCTTGAGGTCTCACTGACTTGGGTTCAGATTCCTCCTGCCACCCCTTCTTGTGAAAACACACACACACAACTTTGTAAATTTCAAAGATCTCATTTTTATCTCACAACTCATGAATCAGGTGATATCCAATCTAGTAGACAGAAAGGTTCTCCAAAGTGCTCCAGGGACTTTTCTAGGTCCAAAGGGCGGGAACAAGATCACATTTCCCGCAGAGCTGAAATTGTTAATCTCGGTTTGGTGACGTCATTTGGACTCTGTTGTCTTGTTTTTAACACAGGTATCTCAGTTAAGAAGTTCAAATGAGGGTACCAGGAAACCCACCACGAGGTGAAAGTTCATTTTCTTGACCCACAAAAGCCCGGAGGTCCAGGAATGAAGTCCCAGCTCCTTCTACTTCACTGTTGTGTTCTACGGCGGGACTTAGCAACCAAACAGCAAGACAGGACCAGAGAACAAGCTGTGCCTCAAGGAAGGCTCCTGGAAACTGCAGGGTGACACACCACCTGCTTCTCATTGGCCAGAACTCAGTCACATGGTCACATGACCAAACATCTAGCCACACCTAGCCACACAGGAGGCTGGGAAGTGTAGTCTTTGTTCCAGGCAGACATGTTTGTCAGCTAAAGCATCTCAGTGATAAAGCGGAAGAAAGTTATTGGAGAACTACGAGGAGCCGCTCCCGTGTGGATGTATGGCCTTGGCAAGTCGGATGACTTTTCTGGACAGGGAGAGGAAGCACCACATGTTACCAGTCACAGTAACTGAAACCTCAAGTGCATCAAGCCTGACTCTGGAGCACGTGGGCCGCCCTCCCTTTTTCTTCCTCTCAGCTCCAGGATTCCTAATGTGAATGGCAGCTGTCATCCTCTCAGATGTGGTCGTCCCTCCTGCCGCCATGTTCTGAGGATTGACTCCATTTTCGGACCGCAACCAACTCTCACCTCATGTTTTCCAGGACTCCTGAGTACTACACTAGGCCACAGTGATTTGTCCCCTGGAATCTGTGGAGACTCTTTCCCTCTTTCTGCTAGAAATTGTACAAGAAGTCTCTGCCCAAGCTCTCAGTCAATCCCCAGATCTGATCCTTATCCTGAGACTGGTGGTTGGGGTCTAGAAGATCAGGACATAGTCAGGGAAAGATCACCAATGCTAAAAAACTGTGAGAAAGTTAAGACAGCTCCACCGAGAGGGTGTGGACCCAGAGCAGGGAATAGTTCCTCACACGCACTAGTTTTAATACAGTGTAGAGATGCAGTTAAAAATTGTGTTGGCGCCAAAATTCCCTGGTGGGTGGAGTCTGAGGGAAAGACCCCTCAGCTAGAGAAAATGAGAAGTGGGAAGAGAGGGTATATATAAAAAGAAGGAGCGAGGAAGCCGGGCACAATGGCGTGCGCCTGTAATTCCAGCCCTGGGAGACTGAGGCCAGGGATAGCTTGAGTCCACAGGTTCGAGACTACCCTGGGCAACATAGCAAGACCTAGTCTCTAAAAAATAGCCAGGTGTGGTGGCACATGCCTGTAATCTCAGCTACTTGGGTGGCTGAGGTTAGGGATCATGAGTCCATGGGTTTGGTACTACCCTGGGCCACAGAGCAAAACCCAGCCTCTAAAAAAAAAAAAAAAAAAAGGAAAGAGCATGAAAAGGGAAAAAAAGAATGGTGGACTGAGAGAGTACAGGCCCACGTGACCTGGCCAGGTGAAGCCCCCCGGAAGAGAGAATTGGTGATAGCTAGGGGCCGTGGTCGCTGTCAGAAGAGTAGCTAATGTGGAGAGTGTGGCACTGCAGCAAGGTGGCATTAGTGAGCTGGTACCTGGAGATGGCCAGAGATTTGGAAAGCTGATTTGTGCATCAGCAATTGTGGAAGAAATTTGAAGATGCTTGGAAACCGGGCATGGTGGCTCATACCTATAAGCTTCAACCTATGAAGCGGCAGGGGCTAGGGATCGTGTTTCGAGTCCCACCTGGGGCCCATAGCTAGATCTAGTTCCAAAAAAATAGCTGGGTGTGGTGGCACGTGCCTGTAATCCCAGCTACCTGGGAAGCTGAGGCTGGGGATTGCTTGAGTCTGGGGTACCCCGGGCAACGAGAGTTTGCAGTTCCACGGGCAAAAATAGCAAAGACCTAGTCTTACAAAAAAAAAAAAAAAAGAAGTTGCTTGGAGAAGCAGAGCAGTTTGGAACACTGGAGAAGAAGCAATGAGAAAATGCTGGAGAAAGACTGGACTTCGCAGTGCCTGCCTCAGTTTTGGAGGGGCAAAGGGGTACCACCTTGGCTATGTGTCTTTGGGAACTGTGGGACTGAAAATGGTGATAGGGGTAAGATAACCGGCCACTTGTGGCATTAAAGACTTTTCTTTTTCCTGATTAATTTCCCTTGTTAACAAAACCCTGTTGTTTAAATTGCATTTGTCTGGCAACAGCTGTGCGTGGGTGATGTGAACCTGTGGCTTGTTGGTTTGCCTCTTTTGACCCGATTGCAGTTTCTCCCATAAGAAGACTCCCAAAGGCAGAGAAAGTTACCCTTCCTTGGATAACTAGATGGCTGCATTTAGAATCCAAAGAAAGTGACCATTAAAAATATTCCCAGGCTGGCATGGTGGCGCATGCCTGTAGGTGGCAGCCTAGGAAGCCACAACTGGGGCCAGGGATCGCGCGGTTCGAGTAGCACCAGGGGCAAGACCTAATCCCAAAAAAATAGCTGGGTGTGGTGGCACGCACCTGTAATCCCAGCTACCTGGGAAGCTGAGGCTGGGTACCCCAGGCAACGTGAGCCTGCAGTTCCACAGGCAAAAATAGCGAGACCTCATCTCAAAAAAAAAAAAAAAATTCCCCTCCGGCTTCTTAAAAATTCACTCAGAGTTTACAGTTTGCTAAGTTTACTTTAAAGCAAACTCTCCCTCCTGCAACTCTCACTGACAATCCCCCTCAATTGTTCTAGTCAGATGAGTTATTCAGCAGACAGGCTGAGTCTGGCCTTGAACTTTACTGGTGATTGGCCTAGTGTTATACCCTCCTGGGACACCTGAGTGATTGACTCTCTTTCATTCCACTCAATCCAGGTCTGACCGACAGGTTTGTAAGCTGAGGTTCAGAGATATTGTGCAGCTTGCCCAAAGGGCCAGAGACAGTAGCTGATTCAACTGAGATTTCGATCCTGTCAGTCTGGATCGCAGACTGTGTCTGGGAACCATGATCCTACAGTAAGTGCATTCTTCCTGTATGGGGTGCTGACCTTCCAAACAGCGACCAAGTTGTTGTGAAGGTATCTTGGCCACATTGGTGGAGGCAGGGGTGAAAGGGCATGGACCACAGAAGAGGAGTGGGAACCCTGAAGAACCCTCTGAGGTGAGGAGACTGAGCCTTGGATACTGAGAGCCGCTGGTGCCTGTGTTTACCATCACATCAATCCAGCAAGATGGCCAGGGGCTGGAGAGGAGCTGTGATGAATGGGGTGTGTGTGTGGGGAGGGGGGAAGGGGACAGGACTTGGGACTCACTCCATGTCCTTTGCATAAGCCCTGGCCTCAAAGGCAGAGGAACAGCTAAGTAGGAGTAGGGGCAGCCCTTCCCCAGCCAACAACTCTGGAAAGAAAAGGTTCTTTGTGAGCTGCAGTCTGTGGTCAGTATTCATCCCTGCCTGCAGCCGAGGGGTGTCAGGGGAACCGAGACTAACATGGTCAGTGTCCAAGAAAAGCAGGACACAGACACTGTCTCAAACTGTATGCTGTCTAGAAGGGAGAAGGCAGTAAAGGATGCACCTGGCTAGTCCTGGAGATGCTGAGCCTTGAGGGAAGGGCAACCTAGAAGACTCCTGAGAGGGAAGAAGTGATCCAGGCCTGAGTACTGCCCCTGCCAGAGACATCAGCCTGGTCTGACCTCCACTCCTAGGAGGACCATTTCACCCTCCTCTGGAGACCTGGTGCTGCTCCCAGCTTGGGGCAGAGATGAGACTCAATTGTTTTACTAGTCTCGTCTCCCCATTAGCAGGAGTTCCCTTTGGCAGGCCCCTTCTCCAGGACCCCCAGTTCCTATGCCAACTCCCCAACTACTATGCTTACTCCATAGTATAAACTGCCTTTCCCACTCTGTCTCTCACCATGGATCTGCTGAATTTCAGTCATTCCACTAGCATCACTTCCAACAGTGGTGGCCCTGTGGTGGCCACCATGGGGCTGCTCCTGCTTTCAGGGTGTGGGGGCTGGCCTGCATTGGGCCCATGCTCTATGCCAGGTGCTGTGCCATCACCCCACCAGGGAGAATGGTGAGGAGGGTAGAAGATGCAGGGAGGTCTCCCTGTGGGGTCTGTGTGATCCTGGCAACAGTCAGGGGGCATTGCTGTGTCCTGGTGGGTTCTGCTGTGAAGGAAGCCAAGTCCAGTGCTGACCCCAGTTGTTGTGTGATCCTGGGAGAGTCCTTTAAGCTGAGTCTCTTTCCTCCACACTGTAGTATGGCCTGGGTTTGGGACAATGAACAGAAGTAAATCACTCCTATGCCTTGGAAAAAAAAAAAAAAGAAGGCAGCACAAACTGCTCCTGTGTAGCTTCTGTGTCTGTATCTGCCCTGGTTCTAGTTCCTGGGGCAGTGTCCCTGCCTCCTGGTGGGTAGCAGAGCTCTCCTCACCTGGTGTGGGTTCCCAGGACCACCAGCAGAGGGTGCCAGAACTCTGGCTTGGTCGTGGGCTGGTATGGGCCTGAGAGGGGTGTTTCAACTGGTATGGCTCCGGGCAAGGCGTGTCTAGCAACCTAGAAAAGGACCTGGTCCCCAGAGGTCTGAAATAGCTGACTGTGTTTATTTAAAGCCAGTCACCATTTCTCACCGTCTCACTTCCTCTGGGTGTGTGAGTGGATGTTCTTGAGTGCAGATGAGCCTGTGTGACTATCTAATTATGGGGTGCTTGTGAATACTGCTGGACTTTGTCTCTCCACCCCAACACCCCCCCCAGTACTAGGAGGGACTTCTTCAGTCTGTATGTATGCTGTCCCATTCCCTCTCCTACCCCACACCTTCCTGGCTCCAGGTAGTGGCAGAATGTTTCCTACATGTGGAGAGGGTGCCACTGGTGCTGTGGAAGCTTCTAGATCACTGACCCGTATGTTCAACCCAGAAAGGAGTTTGTAGACCCCACAATGGGAAGACCCACGTGGGCAACCTTTGAGTAGGCTCTGGGCCCCAGCAGCACCCTTCCACCCTTGCCTCTACTTTCCAGGTCCCTTTGGACCCAGGACAGAGGAAGTCTGGTTTCTCTGGCCAGGGAAAAGGGGCCAGGGGTTGAAAAACACCTTGGGTTCTTAGATAAGAAGGAAAAACTAACGCTGTCTTATCCAGAAGCAGGTAGTTGCTCAAGTGAAATGAGCCAATCTGGGTTGTATCAGCCACTGAGACCCTGCAATGGGCCTGCCTGGGTGGGCTGGCTTGGGTGGGGAGGTTGGAGGGACTGGCACTTTCTCCCCACAGGAGGCTGCAGGAGAGCCACAGGCAGGCTGATGTTCCACAGGAAGTTGATTCAAGGGGCCACTGAAGATAAACTCAAAGAAGAGAAGATAAACTCAAACCTTGACAAAGTGTTCAGCCTTTCCCACGGCCCAGTCAGCATCTTACTTTCTATCAGTTTAGCGTCTTCCCACTTTTAAAATGTCCACTGAAGGGTACCGTGTAGCCACTCTTTCTATGTTGTGGGGACAGACAAGGACCTTACAGAGCAGAGATATGCTGGAGAGTCACTATGGGTGAAGAAGAAACCTCTGAGGGCAGGCACTGGGGAGGCTGCTCCTGGTGTCTGCCTGGCAGAGCCTAAAGAAGTGGTGTCCAGGTCCCACTGAGGGATTCAGGGTAGAGAGCCAGGCAGTCGTATCTCAAGGCAGATGGCAGCACAGCAAAGCACTTCAGTTCACGGAGTAACTTCACTTCACGTACCTTCATTCTGTGAGGCCGATAAACCAGTGAAACTCAAGGGGTTAATTTAAGTAACTCACCTTGGTACACAGTCAAAACTTCTGAGGCCACACCCAAGTTCTAGCCCTAGCTGGCTCTCTAGGTGATGTCTCCCCCTCCCATGACCTCGACTGCCTGAGGCGGGGCTGTGGTGCAGCTGCAGGGCCTGTCTTAGCTTGTCAGGTCTAGAGCTTATTTTTGCTCCATTTTCCAGGTCAGCAGTTAGTAGGCCTCCCAGGCTCAAGCTTGCCTTGAAGGACGCCTCAGTCTATGAGACATGCATGACGGGTGGCTCTGGGATGACCCGGAATGTTGGCTCTTTGACTCCTACAGTGTCCCTAGTGGGATACTTGAGCCTCAGCATCTTCATCTGCTCCACAGAACACCCAGAACGTTGCTGGCAGGAGAGAGAGAAGAGGGATGGTAGAAGTATGACGTCTTGGTCAGGGCAGATTGGAAAAGAGCAGGGTCCTGTCCTGTCTCTCGAGGGGAATATTTGTAGCAGTGACCCCTATAAACAGCTTTCCCTTCCCCCAGTAAGGGCCCCCGCATACATGCTCCCTGTCTCCCCTGAGCTCTTTTTCTCCCCAAGTGTCTCTATGACAGTCAGATGCCCAAATTGTTCACAGGTGAGAATACTTCCTCAACTACATGTCCACACTCTGTACCTTTCAAGAGGTCCAGCTTCCAGCTGAGGACCTGGTAGTGTATGACCTCAGCTGTGTGACTTTCCTCACTGTCAGATGGGGCCCAGGCCCTTATTGGGGGAACTAATGAAAAGGTCAAATCTGAAATGTGTCAGATGCCTGACACACTGCCCACCAGATGCAGAGACTTGTTACGTGGTGGCTATGGTGCTGGTTTGTCATGTTCAGGTTCAGAGGTCTTGGCTATGTAATTTAGGGGAAAACTGATGAGATGTTATAGATGGACTGCTGCTAAGCCTGTGGGTGGACAGGGTTGTATGGAGGGCTTCTGATGACTTCTGAAGGGTTGGCCTAGGTCCCCCTTCCCATGCCCCCCCCCCCGACCACTGGGTCAGGGCTCAGCCTCAGGAAGAATGCCAGAACCCTAGGTCTCCCCCTCTCCAACCACTACCAAGCCTGGAACCCAGGGCTCAGTCAGCTGCCAGAGGGCACCTGGGTGGCTGGTCTCACTCCCTTTTGCTGTCCTTTGAGTTTCTGTTTTCCTCTGGGGTGGAGAAAAAGGGGGAAGAGCTGGTGCAAGTTTTGAGTTGGAGATGTGGAAAGGAATTGAGCTGGACCCTGTTACACATCAGCATTAATTCCAGGCATCATCTTCAGCAGCAGTCCTGCCCTGACTGGGCCTTGAAGGCTGTTGGAGATAAAACGGCATTTGGTGACATTGTCTCTGTCTGTCTCTGTCCCTGCTCTTGTCTGTCTTTGTCTCTCTCCCATCCATATCTATTTATTTATATACTTATATGCATGCATAGTTATATACACACATACACACATCCTGTCTTCACATGCATGTGCATCTATAGGTCTATGTTTATATATACTTGTGTGTATATATATATATACATATACCTTTTCACATGCATAGTAGGTCTATTGTCTTTCTCTGTCTCTCTACTAATCTGACTTGGAGGATAACAGTCGAATGGGACAATAGCCGTCTTTACTCACTCATTGTTTCTGACCATTGGGTCAAGCTCTGGAACAGACTTCCCACCCCATGGGGGTCAATTCCCACTCAGCTTGGGGTTCACAGTCCCCTTATTTCCTCCTCACACCTTCTGTGCTGTGGTTGAGACATTTCCTTTGGTGTCCTGAGGGATGCTGGCTGCATATGGTTCTGCTCCTGGTCCTGCTGCTGGGCCAGAACCATGATGCTTTATAGGGTGAGCCTGTTAGGCGGGGCAAGGGAGGCGGTTGCCAGTGTGGCAAGAGGCTGTCACTGCCCAAGGGACTCTAGCCAGCACTATGTCTGAGTGTATTTATAGTACCACACACAGACACGCACGCACAAGAAAGTACTGCTTGTTTCCTGGAAACCTGCACCCGCTCTGTCTCATTGGATTCCTGGGTGGCGTCATCCTGAAATAGGGAGAACTTTATCTCTTTTCTCTGGCTCTGCACCCCACCTTCCCCCAAGAGAGAGCTTTGGAAAATGCAGACCTGAGGGCTTCTCTCTACTGTGTACACTTGCTGTGAGTCCCTGCTCAGGCTCCTTCCCAGGCAGCTGATGGCTGCATGAAGAGCCCCAGCTCAACTCTGCACCCTCTCCACCTCAGCCCCAGCCTACAGTTCCCTGAAAGCCAAATCCCTTTGCACTCTTTGCCTTTGCATATGTGGTTCCCTCTGCCAGGAATGCTTTTCCATCCCTTGTTCTTCCAGGGGAGCCCTTCTTAGTCTCTCAAACCAGCCTACATGTCCCCTTGTCTGAGGTATCTTTTCCTGCCCCCTGCCTTGGCATGGCCCAGTCCTGGGAGGGCTTGAAACTACACCTTTCCTCCTACTATTTGTATTCATGTCTGCCTCCACCTCCAAAGACATTTTCCAAGGTCAAGAATGGCCTCTCATGTTGCATCTCCAGCATCTAGTCCAGTGCCTGGTTCAGAGCAGACCCTGTAGACTAGGGGTTGAGGGGGGGTGTCAGTCTGCAGTGTGACTGCTAGAGGAGCTGCTTTCAGCAGAAGAGTAGCTGTAAATAGCAGCTCTCCTGTGGTTACTAATCTCTCTAAGTGTCCATTTCTAATCTGTAAAGTGGAATAGAACAATAGACCATCATTTATATGATTACGGTAAAATTTTAATGATACTGCATGGAAAGGGCCTGTGCACATCACATTTTTCTTCTACAATCCACATTTTATCTACCAGCAAAGCTTCCAGACTGTTTAAAATGTCTGACCAAATAAAAGGTATGGAAACCACTGCCAAATTAATAAGGTTTGAAAAAAAACTCAAATAAAATGTCTAACCTCATCTTCCACTTTGACGGTTAACAGCCCAACCCAAGCCACCATCATTTCCTACTACCATATTTTGATGTCTTCCTGTCTGTTCTCCTCTCCTATACCCCTGTCACACTTCATCCATTTTCAACACAGTGCTAAAGACAATCGCCAGAAAGACAAGTCAAATCATGTCACTCCTCTGCCAAAATTCTACTTTGGCTACTCACTGAGAGTAAAACCCCAGGTTCTCATATGGCTACAAGACCCTGTATGATCGGTCCCTGCTACTTCTGATTCATCACCTCAATAGCTCCTTTGTCACATTAGCTCCAGCCACGCTGGCCTCTGTGCCATAACTCAAAGCTGCCACACCCTGCCCCAGTGCCTTTGCGCTTGCCATTTTCACATCCTGGAATTCTATTTCCGAAGAAATGTTCATGCCCCCTTGCTTGCTTAAAATCTTCCCTCTAGTGTCAACTTCTCCATTAGGCACTGGCTGGTCATTCCATCTAAACTTTCAATGATAACTTAGTGAACTCATTAACACTTTTTGTCCCCTTTCCCACTTTCACCTTTATTATTAATAAAAAAATTTATCTCATTCACCATCTGTTGCCACTAATAAAATGTAAGCTCTAGGAGGACAGGGATGTGGCGTGTTTTGCTTACCGCTGTATCCCAGCATCTATAACAATGTTTGGCACAGGTACGTGCTCAGTTTAGTAATTTGTTGAATAAACAGATTGTTCCAGGAAGCTTTGTTAGTGTTCATTTCCTCTTTGTTACAAAGCATGGTGGCCTGAGATGCAACCATAAAGGTTCGCTTGCTTAACCAATGGGACAGCACTGCGCCAGGTGATGAGATTCACTCCGAAGGCACAGCCCCTGTCCTCACTGCTCCCCTCCACTGGCCAGTCCAAATGCTCAGATCCAGGGTTGGGCTGGAGGGCTCCCTGCAGAGGTGGGGGATGGGCCCAGGAACTGAGAGATGCAGGTGTGCAGGCCCAGATTCTAGAAGGTGGGGTAACACCTGGATAGCTGCCCTTGTCCAGTTTTCTTGCATTTTCCACAGTTCCTTTGTAGGAGAAATGTCAGTGCCATTCTCCTTGGATGCGGTTTCCAAGAAAGTCACACTCCTTGAAGGCCCTGGTGTCCCACTCTGGGCACACCCAGGCGTGGTGCCTGGACCTCTGCATTCTGCAGCTCATAGGAGCCTGCCTGTCACTGGCTGTGGGATAGAACTGTGGCTTCTCACATCCCCACCACTACACCTCAAACCTCCCTTTCCTGGTTTTGTTTCCCTCCTTGCTGGCTTTACAGATCTACTTGCTTATCCTACTTAGCAGATGACTGGCCCCCATCTCCCCAACCAGACTTCTTGTCATTTACTCCCACTTCTATCCAAGTTTCTGGTGGATGCCTGAAACCTGCGCCCCTCTAGAGAGTGTTCCCCCCTCTATACACACACAACTGTGGTAAAGTCTGGCTTCTGAAGGAGGCCCATGAAGAAATCAAGAAGAACACTAGTAATAAAACAGAACGATTTTCACAACAGCTGCATCAAAGTCATGTGAATGTGGCCTCTTCAAAATGTCCTGTCACACAGAAGGGGTCCCGGCAGCATGGCTCCCACAGCCTTGGCCTGGAGCTCGGCAGCACCTCTTTTTGCTGGCTGCTCCCTCTGGTGATAACACCCCTTCACCTTGAGTTTGCTGTGTGCTGAGAGCTGTTCTAAGCTTCCCGCAACAGTTTCACGAGAAGCTCCTTTCCTGCATGAAACATGTCCTGAGGAGGCTGTTCACAGTCACACAGGGGCTGGGCTATTCTGGCATGAAGGCCATGAAGAGCTTGGGGGCATCAGGTGGGATATGGAGGGGTCAAGGAAGAGGCCAGGAGAGGGATCCTGGGACACCCCCCGCTCGTGAGTTATCCGGAACAGAGATCGAGTCGCATCTCTGTCATGCCATCAATCTTGAGTCCTCTGGGCTCAGCCATATTGGTTGGGACTTCCCAACTGCTAGAAGTTCAGCTTTCAACGCCCAGTCTAGGCATGCGGGGGCCAGGTTTGGGGACATCATTGGAGGTTCTTGCTATTCCTGTTTTGATCAACCCATTTTCTTTCTATCCCAACTGGGAGTAAAATAATTATGAAACCATTCTTCCCTGTCCCAGTCCCCCACACCCTACTTTCCTAGGAAAGGATCCGCTTTTAAACACCAAACAGAGAGTAGGATAGGGCTATGTCTGTCCAGCCTAAGGGACCCTGAGCATTACCTGGTGACTAGGCCCACTGCCCACTCCCGAGCTCTTTGCTCTGTGCTAAGAACTTCCTCTAGGCGCCAGCTGTGCCAGACACATCAGGTGCAGGTGCAGGTGATCCTGGGTAGAAGGAAGGTAGGAGGACTCAGAACTGTGAAATGAGGTGGAACAGGAGCCTGGATAGGCAACCCCGCATTCCCCCTCCCTACATGTTTGCAAGGGGCGGGCTGGCCCCTAAGGTTCTATATATAGCAATTGAGTGGCCTCTGGCTGGGCTTCAGCTCTGATGTTTAACTCCCCAAATAACCCTTCAGGTCTGTTCCGGGCATCTTGTGGGCCCTGGGGGGGGGTAAGGTGAGAACTTACTCCCTCTCTTATGGGGGTGCTCTCGTGCCAGACCCCAGCGTGGGGGGGGCACCCAGCTCATAGCGTGGGGGGGCACCCAGCTCACACTGCTGGCAGTGTGGTTGGTGTGTTCTTTGCACAAGTCACATTCCAGGGACGTATTCAAGTGTCCACAGCAGAGACATGGTACTGCGCTTTCTCCCTGAAAATAAGCAGAGATGCAGATGCTGAGCGGACACCTGCGTGGACTCAGTGGAAGTTTGTGTTTGAGCCACACAAAAAGGTGTCCACTCACAGGACCTGCCTCTAGGGCAGCTGGAAATGGCAGAGAAGGCAGACCCAGAAGGACCTGGGTCTTTCTGTCCCTACAGAAAGACCCAGGAGCCACACACAGGAGCAGCTGGGCTTTCTGTCTCTACAGTATGGTTCTCACCACAGCAAGTGTCATCCCACCAGCTGGTCTGCTCCTTTAGCACCCCCACACCCCCCTGCAGAGCTGAGGGCACCAACAAATCTGCCATCTGCCACCTCCCCATGCCTGGGTGCCCATGTGGGAGTAATCTAGTCGACTTGGGGCCCTGAGATAAGAGTCTTACTCCCATTAAACATTGACAGGCTGTAGCGTGGGACTGGGTGACAGAGAAACTCCCTGACTAGCCCACTGGGAGGCAGGGAGACCAAAGCAGCTGAGTTATTAAAAATGGATGGAAAGCAGCCCTCTTCCCAGGGGCTGAGGCCTCATCTTAAAGTGGCAGCTCTTTTCTGGCCAGAGGGAGGAGCTGGAAGGGAGGGCCCTAAAAGACTAGCACTCTCCATGCACTTGTTCACAGTGCATGCTGCTAGAGGCTGGAAAGAGAGTGGGCTTTGGAATCTGGGAGATGTGGCCTCGTGTCTCAGCTTCAAACTCTAGCATGTTCAGGTACCCTGAATCTTGGCTTAGCTGAAGAATGGACTGTATGCTTATGCACAGGCTGTTATTACGAAGCATTGAAATAGTGTGTCTGAGTTACCATATTTGGTCAGCTAGAGGTGGTTAATCTCCCCTCCTTATTCCTAAAAGGGGATGAGTTTCTTCTCAGACTTCAGTCTCCTCAGGGAGATGCTTTCTGGCCTACTGGGACTTTCCCTGTTCCTGTGTTTCCAGAGACTTTGGACTCATTGCTGGTTTGCATCTTTGCCACATTTGGAAGCATATGGAAGCTGCTATCTTCTTGATAGCTGATTTTCCAGTCCTAGATCAATTAGCAGACTAGTTGCTTGGAGAATGTTGAACTGAAACTAGCAGAGGAAGAAGAAAAAAACTTTTAAAAAAGGTAAATCAGACCAACAAAATGAAGGTACATGACAAAAAATGGTAGACATTGAGGTCAGTTTGAGCCAAAATGGCGATCACAGGCTCATGGATCACAGCTGGCCCAACAATGTCGCCTTACAGAAAAGGGGGCAGGATGGGGCCCAGAGAGGCAGTTGGAGCCTGACCTCCATCAGACACACTGAAGAACTGGGGTTGAGACTCACCAAGTGGCACCCCTCAGTGAGCAGAGCAGGACCATACTCTCTGCTTGGTGGTCTGAAGAGGAGCTGAGGGGATGCCCAGTGATGCAGAGTCAGCTCAGGGTGAACCTCGGCCCAGGTGGTTTGCAAGCTGAAAGGAGCATTCAACTCATCCATCTTGGTTCTGGCAATAGTGTCAAGCACGTCCTGAACTCTGGGAGGACGGGGTGAAGGGGGACTATTGGAAGAGGGGAGAGGATGAGCCTTTTGCCTGCAAAGCCTCTGTCCTAAACAGCCTACTAGAGCACCTGCCATTAAGTCACCTGTCATTATGGGACCCTGAATTCTGTCCCCACCTGGCCATTGTGCAACTTCTTCAGGGCGGTGGCCAGAGCCCAAGCTGGATGGGCCCTTCTGGGTCCTAAGCAACCTTCTGGATAGGCAGGTCAGGTGGGGAGTTGGAGGGGGAATACCTACCCAATCCCTCCGATATTAGCTTTCTTAGTCCACCATTACCGTAAAGGTTAAATAACACACTATATGCGCGAGTCCCGGCAGACTTGTCCTACTAGTGCAGAAGGTCTTTGGCAGTTGAGGGAGTGAGTGGATTAAGTCAAGGATGCTTGTTTGGGCAGGTCTCCTACACTGAAGGAGATCTGGACCTTCCACCTTCCAGTCCTCCAGAGTGGTTTTATTTTCCTGTTGTTGATGGAGAAGATACCTACAATCTCGATATAAATCATCAAGGAGAAAGAACTGAGCATCCTCCTCCTCCTGAACTCAGAGTGTAGAGGCCAGAAGGAACCAGAAGGAATGGAGAGGACTTCATTCCATAGGGGTGGAGAAGAGGTGAAAGCCCTGAAGACAAGTCCTTTCTCAGGATAACAGTATTTAGGAGCCGTAAGTCATAAGCTTTTTTATTCACATATTACCTTATCAGTCACAAACATTCCTATATAATAGCTACCCCCTGGCAGATGAGGAAACTGAGGCACATAGAATATAGGTAACTTGTTTAAGTTAAGATTTAAACCCAAACACTGACAGAGTAGCCAGACCCCTGACATGTTCTCAGCCAGGTCTGGTTCTGTTAGAAGCCTACTCTGGGCATCTTTCTGGGTGAGGAGGGCCTCTCATTACAGTGATCACCTCAAGGAAATATCTCTGCACCTATGGAAGGAGATCCAAAATCCCTTTCCACTCCAGTTCTAGGTTAGCTTGATAAACCAGCAATAAAACGCTGCCTCTGTCTTCCAGAACCTTCTGCTCCCTAGGGAAACAGGGCATTTATTAGACCAAGGTTTTCTATCTCAGAGGCCCATGTGCCTTGGCAACTCTAGGGGGCCATGGGTGGTGGGCAGTGCTGGTCAGCTTTCAGAAGGGAAGTTCCTGGGCTGGCTTGCTCTCTGTTACACCTGCGAGAGGCCACTGGACTGCAGCCCCACCGGGTGCTGAAAACATGAGGCTTTACTGCTCCCTGAAAGGGGTGGGGGTGGCCTCAGTCCTCTGCCCAGGGTTTGGCCACGGTCAGTTCAGTTCTCCAGTTCCTCCTGAGTCAGCTGCCTTTCTTAAATCCCAACTTAGCTTCACAAAAGGAAAACAAACAAACGCCTCCATAGCCAGAGCCTGCCTTGACCAGGAAGTCCTATGCCAAAGAAGTTCAGCCATCTGTCCAGTGCCCTTTCCCAGACATAGTCAGTGCCCTTCTGCTTTCCCTGTGCTGCGGAGGGACAGAGGCCCAGCCTTGGGTCAGCAAGGAGCATGTTTATTCCATTCTCATGCAGGAAAATAGCAGATAACACAAGCATACAAAGCACTGAAAAAAGTGGGGAGTATTTTCTTCATCCCCAAGTCAAAGGTGCCCCCTTGGAGATTCTGTTTCAGCAAGTGAAGGCTGAGGACAAAGCAACCTCACTCAACTGCCCAGGGAGGGGAAACTGTGTTGGAGGTGGAGGAGAGTAGGCCTCTTAGAGATGGCAGCTGGTGGAGACCTGGCCCCTGTCACTGGGCGACATTGTCACCGCCACCTTCATAACCACATCTCATTTGTTCCCAATTGCCCCTCTGCAAGCCCCCTTTGCTGCCTGAATTGTCAGATGGTGAAACAGGTTCAAAGAGGCTCCTGAGTGACTGTGAACTCAGGACTTCAGTTACCAGGAAAGCCACACAGCATCTTTCCAGGGCCAGTCAGCCCTCCTGGAGCAGGAAGCCTGGCCTCCTGGGACAACTTCCTCCCAGCCTGGTGCAGAGCCCAGACTTAAAGTCCAGGTGGTCAGAAGGGAGAGTTCAGAAGATTACGTGGATGAGGACAAGTGGCCTGATGGCAGATCATCCTCTGGGGTGCTCAGGGACTGAGCTGGGAGCAGGCTGCCTCCAAGGACTCAGTGGGGAAAGAGCCACAGGCCCCAGTATGGAGACAGGGGTCCAGGCTGAGGGAAGCCAAGGCCTGGGGTTGCAGAGGCCGGGAGTGAGAGGAAAAGCCACTCAATGAGAAAACAGCTGTTCTTTTTTCCACCAGACAGCAGAAGAGGAAATGGGTTACTTTTGGTGGGGTGGGGGTGGAACAGAGGTAGGGCTTAGGTTAGTACTATTACTGTAAGGAAGTGGAACTTGTTACCAAAGGACTTCCCTTTTTAGCTAGAACCTTTACTCTCCTGGGAAGGGCAGAGTGACTGTCAGTGAGGAAGGGCCCTAGGATAAAGGCTTCCAACATTCCCCAGCCCTGGATGCTGAGTTAAAGCGATCCAAGATCACCCTTTGAAGATGGGAATGGCCCTGGGCTTTGTGTGATGGGACATCTGGTCTTTGGGATTTGTTGATTGATAAAAGGAACTCTTAGTGAACTCTTACTTTGTGCCCTGAGCTGGGCTTGGCACTCTGGCCACATACTGTACCAGACAGATGCCCTGCCCTGAGGAGGAAACCATAGTCCATAGGGAAATCAGAATTAAAGGGGGGAGAACCTGAAGAAAAAGGGAAAGTCACCCAGGGAGGTAAATAAAATGCTGGAAGCTGTGGAACCCAAAGGAGAGAGACTTGGGCGGGGAGGAAGAGTTTAGGAGCTGAGGCTGAGAAGGAAGTAACCCAGCAGAGAGCTGGTAGGTGGGAGAAGTTTTCAAAATATTTACACAGACTTGTATTCACTTGCCTCTCACAATAAAAGAAGCCAAGGAAAAGCATTTTTCTATTTCAGGGAGAAGACCTGGAGGCCAGAAGGTTTAGGATCTTGGGTTTCCAAACTTGCTTCTGTTTCTTCAAAGTCAGGCTGAGCTCAGGATGGCAGAGGCAGAGGTCAGGTACCAAGGGGAAGAAAGCAAAGGCACAGGGGACACCCCCCCCCCCCCAAAGCAAAGACCACCTGATGATTCTGATTAAGTTTCCCTCTGTGTTCTGGAGGGGCTTCTAAAGTTGTTGCAACAAATAGTAATAATTTAGTAATAATTTAGTGTTTATGACATGTTGACTACGCACCAGATATGTAAGTACTTTGTAAACATGGTCTCTTTTAATCCTCAAAAGAATGAGGATAAATACTTTTATTTCTGGGTTTTTTTGATGAGATCAAGCTCAGTTCAGAGAGGTTAGGAACTTGCTCAGAACCCTGAACCAAGGAGTAGAGCTGGCCTCAATGCCACACTCATGACCCCCTGGCAGGACTGGCCTGGCCAGAACACAAATACTGCCCCATTGTTTTCTTCCCGAAACACCTTTGCAACACCATCCTAGTCATCCAGGACACCGCCCCGTGGAAGGCAGGCCTGGGCTCCTACTGCAACCTTTCAAATTTCCAGGCTTAAAACCTTGTCCACCAACTGCCCAGAGCCTGAATGTGAGGATGGTAGTCACAGCCCAGGCAGATCCCCATGGGAGGAGGTGTCCCTACTCCTACTGTCTCACCAGAACTTGGGGTGGGGGTATTTGGATGATCTGACCACAGAGTTCTCTGCCCCAGAAGTAGAGAGAGGAAGTGGATCTGAGAAGGGGGGGAGGGCTTGGTGAGCACCATGGGAGTAAAGGATGTTGTGGGGAGGCCCTGGGGACTTTCCCCCAGACTGAGCTCCACCCCCAGACAGGGCAGCCAAGTTTCCCAACAGCCACCTCCTCTGTGTGCTCTGGCTGGGTTTCTGATTCTTCCCATCTGAGTCCCATTTATCTCCCCTACTCAAACTGCTCACTGCCCCTCCCCCACAAACATCAGGTGAGATCATGCAGGCCTGAGAGGGTGGCAGATAGGCTTCCAGCTGGACTGGAAAATCCAGCCCTGGGTACCCACCAGGCAATATATGTGCCCTGGGCT
>PVHY01024415.1:0-19662 GCA_004024945.1 Uropsilus gracilis
ACCGTGGACACACCTAAAAGAAATCACATTAGCAGAAACAAGTTAAAAAGATAAAGACAGACACCAAATGGTTACAACTCGGAGTGGGGGGGCGGGACAGAGGGGGAATGGTCAGGGAGGGTGGGGGGGTGAATCCCGGTAAAATAAATAAATAAATAAATAAAATAAAAATAAAAAAAAAAAGAGAGAGGGTTTAATGAGAATTAAGTTTGCCCATTGAGTCCATTAGAGGGAACAAGTATCAGGAGAATGACTACCATGAAGAGGCATGGGATCTAACCTCAGTAAAGAGAGAGGGGCTACCTGAGATAAGTAATCTATGATTGGAATGGATGAGTCAGCTGACTGAGCATCATCAAGTAGCTGCTATGGGAGGTATATTCAGTGGAGAGTGGTGAGCAGCAAAAAGTGGTGAACTTGAAGGAGGAACTGACTGAGGTTGAAATACAGAGCAGTTACCAGGGATATCAAGGTCATAAATACATCCTTGAGCATGAATGGTAAAGAGAACTGAGTAAAAGCCAATCTGCTATTTCTTCACCTTATTCTAATCTCTTCTCTGTATATTGATCTCCAACATGTAACTGTTTTCAGCATTGCACAATATACCGCGGAGTTGGTCGTTCTGAGAGGGCAAAGTTCTCAGAGTACCAAGGTTTATGAAAGAGCAGTGAATGTTCTAAGGTTATCATGGGCAGGTAGATAGCTTAGGTACAGTGAAATCTGTAATTCATACAGGAAAGCTCACAAGATAAAAGGTTCTGGTAGCCTTATAAAGCTCCAGAGAAAATCCAGGCTATAAACCTCTTTGAGACCTAAAATCAGTAGATTACAAATGTGACGAAAACAGAATAATGTTGAGTGTCTTTGTTATAAACTGCTCAATATTGGAAAAGAAGGATTGAATTGAGTAAAATCACTCTAATTTCTGGGGTTACAAGTGAAGGACAAATGACCTTGATTATTCTTTTATTATCCCATCAGCTCTCCATAAGGAAATATTTTCAAAAGAGAAGAATCATTATAATTATCATTCACAGTATCCAGAAGAGGATATAAATTAAAACAAGACAAAGGTGGAAGATGTAGAAAATATTCTGAAATCTCTCTCAATATGAGGCTTACCCTGAGTTATAATTAACAGAAGTCAGTAAATAAATTAGATGGAAATAGCACTAAGTTCCCATGAAAAGTATAAACAATGTCTTTCAAGCATTTAATTTCAAATATTCTATTTTGGACATTATAGGTGCAGATGTGTTGAGATTATATATCCACATTCAAATTCTAGTCTCATATAGGAGTCAGAAAAGAACTACATACCCAGACCAAATGAGTTAACATACACCTCATTTACTAACTTTATAATCCTATTTGCAACCTTACTATTATATTTTCCTAGACCACAGACTTAAATAATTTCCTTAAAAGTTATTTTCTCACTGGTTACCAAATTTATAGGTCATTTTCTGAAACTTGTCATTGCTGTGACTGATTAATCTTAGGTGTAGTTACCTTTTATGCTTATTTGACTGTTCTTCAATTCAGTGAATATTGTTGGATCACTTTTAAAACACAGGGAACTGAATTAGGTTTAGTATTTTAAGTCACTGAAAATGTACTATTTTTTAAAAGTACCTAGGGAATAAGATTTCAGTTGCCTTCCAAATAGTACTAAAATGTTAACTGCCCCCATATTTTAAAAACGCATTATGATATCACTTTTAATAATTTACAATATTAAAAAGTATAATAGAAAAACTAAAGACATCTAGACAAACATGATTGTGTCATACCTGCAGCATCAGGTATAGTTACAAAATAGAGAGGTGAGTTTTAAACAAAGCATGTATTTCTTTCAAACAGGTTCCCAGGAAGGAGGTACACTATAAAAATTAGAGTTGTGTTGCTCATACCACAAAATGAGTAACTCTTTACGACCCACTGAGACTTGGGTAAGGGAATCTCAATTGATAGCTAAAATGGACCAGCAGATAAAACGCAGGTCTCATTAAGTGTT
This sequence comes from Uropsilus gracilis, assembly GCA_004024945.1. Lineage (NCBI taxonomy): Eukaryota > Metazoa > Chordata > Mammalia > Eulipotyphla > Talpidae > Uropsilus > Uropsilus gracilis. The sequence continues at coordinate 2,021 of PVHY01024415.1, forward strand.
ACAAGGCAAAACCAAGAGGTACCCAGAAACCCCAAACTCTTGCCCACTCTGTGTCCACCCATGTGTACCTAGTGTGCTCAAAGCTTTTTAACACTGAGGGGTCGAAGGGCATAGAGAAAGGGAGACAAGGAGTTGGGGAGAAAAGAACTTCAAAATAGAAATAGCCAACCATATTTCAATATCAACCACCCCATTGTGGGTAAAAGTTACAAAAGACTGGGGAAGAAGAAGAGAACCAAAGTCCAAAATGTAGGAGTGAAATCTATCCAATATGAGGTCAAAATGGCAGCTGCCAGTCCCTGAAGAGAACTAAATTGTGTCACCCACCATAACACAGAAGCCAAAAAAGAGAATGGCCATGTATGGGATCAGTGTTTTCATTCCAACATGGTTGCTTAGATTGACCCTTGCTCCCAGCAGTCCACCTCCCCTATCAGGAAGTCAGATTCTTGCCAGCAGTTATCAAGCTAGGCATCTGAGTCTGAGATGCCTGCTACTGGGAGGTGAAAGTGCAGTCCATTTAGAAAGCCAGGTGGTAACAACTGGAATGGACCTCACTGCTGGCCCTAACTCTGGCCATCATATTAAAGAGAGATGATCCAGGACCACGTATAGTTAGAAAAATTATAGCATATAGAACACTAATAGACTTACTTATTATAAATAACCATTCCTAAGTGATTCCTAAGAACTACTTCAACATTAATTATAATTATTTGTAATTAAACAAACATTTAGTCATGTCAAATAAGTTGAAGGAAGCAATGAAATTTAAATATTACTTTTTTATATCAAAATGGCCCAAAGTTAAAAAAGAAAAGAAAGGCCTATACATAAATATTTAGTCTGTTGTCCTAGGTTTACAGGCAAGTTTTGCTGTTTTCATCAGTTTCTAGAAGAGGGGTCCTTCTCTTAAAAAGTATCAACTCGGCTGGGCACGGTGGCTCATGCCTGTAAGCTTCAGCTTATGAAGCGGCCAAGGCTAGGGATTGTGGTTTGAGTCCTGCCTGGGGCCCGTAGCGAGACCTACTTCCAAAAAATAGCTGGGCGTGGTGCCACACACCTGTAATCCCAGCTACTTGGGAAGCTGATGCTGGGGATTGCTTGAGTCTGTGGTACAACAATGTGGGCAACGTGAGCCTTCCCGTCCACAGGTAAAAATAGAACTTAGTCTCAAAAAAAGAAGTATCAACTGACATGAACTTGAAGTTCAAATCCAAGAATAATTTCAGGACATTAAAGCATGATTTTCAAGAGCATGAACTCAGAGTCAGAGAGAGCTAGGTTCACTTATCACCATCCACAACACATTGTAACAAATTGTAATCTCTGCACAAGCAAGGGACTGTGTATTTTAATGTTTTACTACTTTTAAAAGCAGCTGTGAGGACTAAATAAGATAATGTGTGTTAAGTGCTTATTCCACATTACAATTTAAAAAACTGAATGACAATGCCATCAAGTAATCTTCCAAAAGTAATACTGTTAGTAGGTAGAGAGTTGGTATGTATGAACAACAAAAAATAAACAACAACAACAACAAAACCAGAAAGAGAATATCTGGGGCAAGGAGTTGGCTTTCAAAAGAGATAGTCTGAGCTTGTGATTATGAAAGAAGCAAGATGCTCAGCAGGAAGCTAATCAAAGGACATGAAGGTCAGGACAAAGGTCACAGTCAGAGCTCCTGTCTGTGATTTGTGGCTATAGATTCAAGATTTGTATGCTCACCAAATGCATATATTTTAAACGTAGTCCACCAAAGTGATGCTATTTGGAGATAGGGGGCCCTTGTTTAGTGATTTGGTAAGGAGGGTAGAGCCCTCATGAATAGAATTACTGCCCTTTAAAAGGACCTCAGAAAGCTACCATGCCCTTCTGAGAAACTGAGGCCTGTTTCAGAGGATGGACTGGGTTGGGGGGGTTACTTACTCCCTCTGGTTTGCTCCTCATCAGAAATAAGGAAAACACTGATGATCCAACCAAACCACAGATACAGAAGAGGTGAGGAGTGAGAATAAAGACCTTGTACTCACACATCTTCTGGGCAGGACCCAAAAAGAGCATGGAGACCAAGTAAAGAGACTATCTAACATAGGATTATACCTACAACATCATTGGGTGCTGGGAACTAAAATCCTAGCAGAGACACCTTCAACAAGGTGCAGAGACACCTTCAACAAGGGCAGGCCACACCTGTTATGTACAGGGAGAGAGATACCACAGAAATATGAGAGTGGCCTCACAACAGATCTGCAAACTAAGACCAAGAAGACCAGCAAGATCAATCATCTGCTGATGTCTGTCCACATCAAGGAATTTCTCACCGACAAAGGAAGGGAGCCAGGTTTCCTAAGCCAGAGGCTTGAACCACAAGGTGAAGAATAAGCAAAATGGGACAGAAATCAGAAAGGAGGAGACATCCAGCAAGGATGAACAGGCATAGAAGGACTCCAAATGAGCTCAGACTGGCTGCCCTATGCAAAGTTAAGACTGGAAATCTAAGCAACATGGTCTACCGTGTCCAGGAACACAGATCCTAACTAGGAAAAAAGACACTGCTCCTGAAAAGGAAGAGACCAAAGGGTTAATTAACATGGACCAATAAACAGTAGTGGAAGAGAAGGTGGAGTGACCAGAGTAGGGGTTATGGAGAAGGGGGGGGGCATTCCCAAGGGGATCCACAACCATACAAAGATGCCTGATGTTGTATGGAATAAAATAACAATAATAATAATTAAATGAATAAATAAATATAGTAAGTGTGTGTGCATGTACCATGTCTTCTTAATCCACTCATTTATCAATGCATACTTCCATTTGCATTGCTTCCATAATTTAGCTATCTTAAATATGCTGCAGTGAACATAAGAGTGCATATATTTCTTCAAACTAGTGTTTTTGCATCCTTAGAATAAATACCTGTGAGTGGGATTGCTGGGTCATAGGGAAGATACATTTTTGATCCTTAAAGAACCTCCACACTGTTTCCATAGGGGTTGAACTAGTCTATAGTCTTAACTACACTGTAAGAGGGCTCATCTTTTTTTAAACAGTACTTATTGTTTCTGGTCTTTTTGATATGGGCTATTGTCACAGGTGTGAGGTTGTATCTTATTGTGGATTTGACTTGCATTTCCCTAATGATGTGATGATGAGCATATTTCCATGTTCCCTGTTGGCTATCTGAAAGTCTTCTTCAGAGAGGTGATTATTCATTTTGTCTGCCAATCTTAGATTGGATTATTTGCTTTATTTTGCTGAGTTGTTTGAGAATTTATGTCTTGGAAAGATATGTCCTTCTTTTCTCATCTATTATATATATATATATATATATATATATATATATTACTTTCAAAAGGGAACTAGAAAGTCAAATGAGAAATGATGCTCTTAGCCTTTATTAGAGGCCTGGAAATCAACCAATGTAGGGACAGTCAAATGTGTTACAAATGATTGAGTGAAGAGTTTGAACTGAGTAAAATTAAAGACCATACTTCTTCTTATCTGCCTGTTGAATCATTTCTAAACTAGATATAGTCAGATAAATTGATACCTAAATCCTTCTAGTCCTAACATTCATCTTTCAATGTCAAATGCAAAGACTTCTTACCAGAATGACAGGAAAGTTATTAGAAGTACTCACTTTAGCAGTTTGGCCACCATTTATGGTTCTTCAGTGTTTTCTAAATAATGAGAAGAATAAAGTGACTGCCCTTGCTAGCTTATGTAGTTGCTGAGGATAGTCTTTTGTTCTAAACCCAGTGGATTTCTGCAAAGATAGCCTGAAATAGCCTGCAATAACCACAGACCACTTACTGATGACATGATAAGATATAGAAATAGTTGTCATTATTAAATATGTTTGTATATATAATGTCATGCTCTGTGCTGTTTAAATATCTTGTTCACCCAACCGAGTTGTTAACATATTTGTTTTACAGATGAAGTAACTGAGACTTCAGGAGAAGTTAAGAGACCAATTCACTATAGCATAGTAAATAAAGAGGTTGGCAAGGATTCAAGTTCATTGTTTTAAGAACTGCTCTCTATTTCCTACTAATTAGGCATTTAAGTGATTTAATAGAATGAAAGGCTTTGAATGCTGTAGGAGTATTGAGAAGATATTATGGATAATAAGAGTTGTAACCTTTGAATTTTCAAAGTGATTTAGAAATTACTTCACTTTTCTTGCCATAAGAAAGAAGTGGCAGTAAGTGATAATAATCTAGGTTTAAGTTCAAAGATACTATACATACTGTCACTTTAGGCAATTTGTTTAATTTCTCTTAGTCCCTTCTTTCTTAATTCATGTTATACACATCTCAGTGAAACATAGTGCTTAAGGCTATTGAGAAAAGAAAATCAACCCTTGTGTATGAAAAGCTTTCAGCTCCATTTCTGACCATAGTAACTGCTTAAAATATCATTAAGGATCCTTTATCCTTACCTTTTGTCCTTTTAATGCCATTTCAACAGCTGGGAAGGCAGCATAAAATTAAGATTTCCTGGATATAAAGCATTTGAAATCGCCCAGTGGTCTACGGCCATACCATCCTGAACGCGCCCGATCTCGTCTGAAATCACCCAGTGAGAGGTAATTTTAAGAACCACAAATACACAGATTCACATATTTTACTGATGATGATTAGTAATTATTATTCACAAAATCATTGTAATTTTATAAGTGTTAATTATAATTCACTTGGAGTTGAATAGTTGAGAAGCACTGTGCTTTATGTTCACACATTTGAACTTCAAAGAACCAAGTGACAGCTTTCAAACATTTGGTTTCTTCTCCCTGGAGTCCTGGTAAACTGAATGGATCAACACTACCCAATTTTTCTAATACAATTTTTTAAAAGAATGAAATGGAAAACAGCAGAGCCAAAGTCTCAATATGTATGAAAATCAACGTAGATGAACACAGACACCATATGTATTAGGTCACCACATAAATTATATGTTTTTCCTATCTATAAGTAATAGATCAAAAGTTTTATCTAGGCCGGGCACGGTGGCTCGTGCTTGTAAGCTTCAGCCTATGAAGCGGCAGGGGCTAGGGATCACGGTTCGAATCCCGCCTGGGGCCCGTATAGTGAGACCTAGTTCCAAAAAATAGCTGGGTGTGGTGGCGCATGCCTGTAATCCCAGCTACCTGGGAAGCTGAGGCTGGGGATTGCTTGAGTCTGTGGTACCCAGGGCAATGAGAGCCTGCGGTTCCATGGGCAAAAATAGCAAGACCCAGTTTCCAAAAAAAAAAGTTTTATCAATATTGACCATGTGTTCAGACCCAGTTACATGTTATATTGCTGTGAAAATCTGATTTCTTTACAAAGAGGGATATATATATTTTTCTACTTTTGCAGAGGATTTTTGAAAACCTAATGAGAAATATAAGTAGAAAAAAACTCTGAAAACTATACTTTGTACACAAATGGTTGTGTATTGTAGTAGACAAAAAAAGGAAAAATAAAACTTCACATGGTATTAAGAATTTCCAGAAACTCAGGATAGACTTCTACTTTCACAGGATTGCCACTAGGCCTTCACCCCCAAAACAGTACTTACTGGGTAAGAGGGAAAAGTGAGTATGAATTACTTGTGAGCTTCCATGTTTTGTGATCGTCCTGCTTTATATATGAAGGGCAAACATAGGGCAAAAATCTCTTTCCAAGCACTATAGTATCTCACAATAAAGCTACAATTTGTTTACTCTCAAGAACTGAACTGAAATATGTATATTCAAGTAACAATTACTAAGCTCTTACTACATACAAGACGAGGTCCTCAATAGCTAATCTGTCGGATATTTGAAAAAATCGCCACCACCACCAGTATTTTGAATACTCACATATATAAGCTACTAAAACAAAAATAGATAATCTTTAGGCAGTGATTTTCTATTTTTTTTAATTCATCCTGGAAGCAGCTATTTATTTGCCTGTATAAAGACACATTTATTAAATTTATTAAAATGTAATCAATGTTTTTTCTCAAGTTCTAATAAGTTGAGTGAAAAGTTTATTCAAATATACTATTGCGCATATTTGGAAATTTTTGAGTATATTTGGAAATTATTGAGTATATTTGGAGGATATTTGTTTCCCTGTAGAATCAATCCATTTTAATATGATCAGCGGGACTGATGATTATCAGACTTGATTGTTACTGTCCTTTACAGAAGAAATTTTCCTCTATGCTGCAGAAATCGTGCTCAGTTCAAGCTTAATATGATGCAGCGTCATTCTCAGCAGGGGACTCCTTCCTTCCGGTCAGGATTCTTTAAGACCCTAAACGACAGTTGCCTCCCTTAAGCAATGACAGGCAACCATCAAGTTTCACAGAAACATCTGGACTGCGGACACTATCAGTTATCCTTGACAGCTCTGAGAAACTGATCCAATTTGAAAAGACAAACTGCAGCTAATGCTTCCAGACAGGCTTATGAGAAAGGGAGAATAAGTGAGTAAAGGAACCTTGACAGCACGCTAAGTCCGGGCTGCGCAACTCAGAGCTAGGACGCCTCGCTCTCCTATGGACTTTGTTCCTCCCAGATTTCAGAGCCCGCGAGCTGTCGCTCCACGCAACCGTCCGAGCCAATTGCAAAAGACCTAAGCAAGCCCAACCCAGCGGAAGGAACGGTTTCAGAGTTGTTTATTTCTCTTTGATAAAGGAGCCCTCCCCTGCTCTCGCTCTTACTCTCTGTTGTGTGACCGAACGACGCTCCAGAAGCTATTGTGAGTGCTTGGTAAAAGAAAACAAACAAAAGCTCACATCAACAGAAAGGATGAGATTCTACCTAGACTGCGCCCTGCTTCTGCCCTTGCTGATCGCATTCTCCTTGGAGTCTCTCCTGAAGTATTTTATTCCCAAGAAAAAAAAATCAGTAGCCGGAGAAATTGTCCTGATTACCGGAGCTGGACATGGAATTGGAAGACTGACTGCCTATGAATTTGCCAAACTTAAAAGCAAACTGGTCCTGTGGGATATAAATAAGGTAATAATTCTTACTGTGTTTTACTCCTGGTACCTTGAATCTGTAGGTATCTCCGCATTTTGCAGGCCACGACCCCTTACAGCATCTCTCCAAAATGGATAGAAAATATCGTCATTGTATGCTACTTTATAGATGGGGAGGGAGGAAGAGGATGGGTGAATTAAGTTCTTTTTGATCACATGATAAACAACTAGAGGATTTAAATTTCTCAGTTTCTTCCTGTTACTAATCTGACATTGTAAATTTACCTTCACTTTTGTCCCAAGAATAATTGTAACCTTCCAAACCTGATTTTATTGAGTCCTCTATCTTACTTGTAGAAGCATTAAAATTTAACTAGTATATTTAAAGAGTAAGAGGTATCTATTCATTAAGGAAAAATATCATTACCCTACTTGTAATTTTTGAGATAGGCATCAGAAAGCAGCATAACTCTGCCATAGTTGTTGCCAAGATTAATTTTTCATAATCTTCTTTTAGTTGAAAATGAGAGAGAGAGAGAGAGAGAGAGAGAGAGAGATCAGTGTATCAGTGTGTAATTTTTACCAGAACAGAACAGGTGCAGGGTTAAGGAAAAGAGTAAGATTTAGAATCTTACTAATTAATTGGCCAGCGGTCTATGGGCAAGGTGGTTTTCTGAAGGCACCCAAGTGCCAAAAGCCAAACACATTGTTTCTTATACTTTAGTTAACATCCGGCACTGCAAAACAAGACTTTGCATTCTGGACATGTAAAGTCAGATAAATGTACTTTTGATACACGATCAATAAATATCTACTGGTATCTATTGCCTAGATATTAAGGACACAGTAATAGGCAAGGTAAGATCCCTTGCTCTCAATAAGATAAGGAAATTAGATGTTGAATAATTGAATGTGTGATAAGATAATACAAATAAGACCAGGCCGGGCATGGTGGCTCGTGCTTGTAAGCTTCAGCTTATGAAGCGGCCGGGGCTAGGGAGCGCGGTTCGAGTCCCGCCTGGGGCCGGTAGCGAGACCTAGTTCCAAAAAAAATAGCTGGGCGTGGTGGCGCGCACCTGTCATCCCAGCTACCTGGGAAGCTGAGGCTTGGGGATTGCTTGAATCTGTGGTACCCCGGGCAATGAGAGCCTGCTGTTCCACAGGCAAAAATAGCAAGACCTAGTCTCAAAAACAAACAAACAAACAACAAAAAAAAAACAAATAAGACCAATCTAGTCTGCTGAGGTCCCAGTGGTGTCTGTGACAATGGTATGGGAATTCTGATTTTTCCACTTTATGGTAACTTAACTTCATACAACTGTAGGTTTCTTTTGTTCTGCAAAATAGATAAAATAACAGTACTTACTTAAGCAGGAGGATTATACCAAAAAATGCAAAGCATTTAGCACAGTGTCTGGCACTGTGTTATTTATTATTCTTTTGAAAAGTGAAGTTTAAGATAAAATTCAAAAATACGTAAAAGTTAGCAAGGTTAATGCCTTCCAGTGTTTGGTTCTGGTTTGTAGAAAATTTGTTTATTGAGCGTCTACTATCTGCCATTTATGGTTCTGATGTACAGCAGAAGATATACAGTGAGGAAAACATAAATCTCATGAAATTGGGAAAATAAGGTAGGCATGCTCTATAATAAAACATGTTATCACTGGGTAGTCATAAGTATAAGGGAAAATGAAAGAAATGAACAAAGACTGTGTACTGGGGAGAGAAGTTGGAGAGTTCATCTTATTCAGCAGTCTCAGTGGGATTGAGGTAATTGAGTCAAGACCAAAAGATGCTGAAGGTACAGCAAGCCCTGCACCCTACCTCTACAAAAATGAATAGCAAAATGTAACAGAGGGAAGGAAGAGACATAAAGGAAAGGCATTTTCCCATACAGTAACAGTCTAGTTACAGTCTAGTCATTTAAGCTTTTAAAAATGTGGGTCATCTGAATTGAGAGTGTAGTTGATGGAAATACCAGGGGCTTTCAAACACTTAATATGAAGAAAGAACATGCAAAGGTTTATTATATATTACATATTGAAATGATAGCATACATATAAATTTTAAAATATATTATTAAATTAAATTTTATATTTTTTTAATGAGATGACTAAAAACTTAAAATTACTCACCTACTGGCTAGCATTATACACTGTAGGAGAGTGCTGATCTAGAGCCTTAAGTTCAATTACTGCAGCTCATACAGTTCCTATTGTTTGTGCTTTCATCCTGAGCCAATTTCTATTAAAGAAGTTCCTCTGGTGACTCAGGAGAGCAATTAGGATACTGTTGTGATAATCCAAATAGGAGATGCTGCTGGCATGTCAGACCAGAGAGGTAATTGTAGAAATAGTTAGAAAATTAAGGTCAGTGAAGTGAAATTTTGTTAAGTTAAATTATCTCAATTTAAGTAATCATCTTTTAGGGCCTTCATTTTTTGTGTGAATAAAAAATATTTTTAATGAAATAGCTAAGTTTGTTTTTAGTGACTTCATTTGGTGAAGTAAGAGGTTAGAATTTCTATGTAGTATATATACCCCCATCTATTTTTCTTGGAATTTCACATATTTTAAAATCATGAAAGTTTGAGAGGCACAAAATCTGAGAGGGGAAAGAGAGTAGGATGGAAATTTCTAATAGTCCTGGCAGAAGAATCCAGCAAAGTAAAACCCTGGACAGGTACGTAGGTGGAACATAAGCCAGAAAGTGAAAGAAATTTAAGATTGCTTTAGAATGAAGCTGGAGAGTCAAGGAAGAGTCAGATCAAATTCTTAGCACCTAAATTACAAAGATTTATTTTTCCCAAAGAAATTTCTCAGATAAACTCAGCAAGGATAGCAATGTCTGTTCTCACTTTGAAGCCTGTTTAATTAGTTAGGAATGATATGTTTGAGTAAATAGTGAGCACATAGTATATACTCAAAGACTGTATTGACTGAAAAGTGAATTAGTGAATAGTTACCAAACAAATAATGGGAGTAGTCAGAAAACATTTGAAAGCTTAGTAGTCTAAATAATGGGCAAAAAAGTTTTTATTGTAGGGATAGAGGGCAAGGAATGATAAGATGAAAAGACTGCCGCAGGGCCCGGTGGCTCGTGCCTGTAAACTTCAGCCTATGAAGTGGCCAGGGCTAGGGATAGCATTTCAAGTCCCACCTGGGGCCGGGGCGAGACCTAGTTCCAAAAAATAGCTGGGCGAGGTGGCGCGCGCCTGTAATCGCAGCTACCTGGGAAGCTGAGGCTGGGGGTTGCTTGAGTCTGTAGTACCCTGGGGAACGAGAGCCTGCAGTTCGAGGGACAAAATCGCAAGACCTAGTCTCAAAAAAAAAAAAAAAAAAAAAAAGATGAAAAGATTGCAATTTAAGAAGTGGCTCCAACACATTAGAAAAAAAATTACTAGGGGGATTTTGAAGAATTATCAGCTGTGCTGAAATATCCACCATGCTAAGAAACAGTTTAAGAGAGGAATCCCTTCTCTCCTCATGCTCTGTTTATTTTTTACTTCTTAGCAAGTGAATATGGAAACTGTTTAAAATTTTCCTTGGAGGAGTATAGAACTGGAATTTGCACAGTTCAGATATGGAAAGTAGACCTTAGCTCTAGGTAAGAAAATTGAGTAAGTAGGGCAAAAGTGAGACTGCCGGTATAAAGGAAGGAGAGTTTTGCTCTGTACTCTGTCCGTTGATAGAGGAAGCCAACCTCTAATAAGAAAAACTTTGAAATAGAAATAAATGGAAACAGATTACTGTAGAATGTGTTCCAAGTAAGGGCTGAATTTTATAAATAGAAGAACTAAAAAATCAAGACTATCATTTCATTAGATTTTTTTTTATCGTGGTAAAATAGATGTGACATAAAATTTTACCATTGTTAAGTACTCTGCCAGTATTATTTAAGTACAAAGTATTATGAAATTATCTCTCCTAACCATTTCCACATCTATCATCATCAATTCAAACTGATATTCTGTACATCCCCACTCCCCCTCTACCAGTTCATAGCCCTTATGCCTCTGTCTTAGTGAATGTGACAGTATTTGGGTATCTCATATAACTGGATTTGTATATTTGCCCTCTTGTGTCTGACTTATTTCACTAACTTAGTTTTCTCAAGGTTCATCCATGTTTCAGCATGTCAGGATTTTCTTCCTTTTGAAGACGACTATAGGTGGTCATCCTCAGTTCTCAGATTTCAAATCCATCACTTCAAGTACCACTTCAAGTACCACTGATGTAGTAGGTACTATAAGTTGAACCTGAACAAAATTTTAAAGGAAAGTCCTAAAAGTTGCCTATTAAATACTGGAGAATAACAAAAGATTTATGTAAGATATTTTGAGGTCCCTTAGGGAGTAAGCATTGCTCATTAGAGTATACAAGTTTGGATGGAAGATTTCAGCAAAGAGAAGTCATCCTTCTCCTTTTACTGCCCTTTACTTCACAACACCTACTTCTTTTCCATAGCTGTCCATATTTGTTGTAATTGTTTTGCAAAACTAATTGCTATTTGTGTGTAAATTTGCACATCAGTATTCTGTTTTACCGTTGTTTATGGAGGAATGTAGTAAGTTGACTGCTAGTACCCTGGTTCACATAACTTTTTGGTTTACAAAGCTCTTGACTAAACCTCAAGGTATCTTTGGAGACATTTTGTTAGAATAAAAAGGCTACAAAATTGGTCAAAAGCAAACCAACAAACTAGCAACTGAAATGGCTCCCTTGGGAAAGTATACACTGAGTCACTATGGTAGGCTGGCCTAATCAACACTTTTCTCTGATCTCCCTGTAGAATCCCCATTTGACTTGTTGCAGCACCAGGTTGCCACTTATAAAACTTTAGGTTGTCAACTTTAGTTCCTTCCCACCTTCCTCATCTAATTACAAAATCACTGCTAATTTTTCTAAGAATGTATTTTAGGATTACTCTCTCACCTACTATCCTCTCTACTAGTTCGTACCACTGTTCAATGATTCACAGTAATTACCTCCATATTTTTCTATCTGTCCTCCATATATAAACTGTCAATATAATTCAGAAATCTGAGTTTAATTTTGTCAGTGCTTCCCTATGAACATCTTAGATAAAATTTCTTGTGCTACGTAATACCCCCTAATCTGGACTCCTTGAGTTTTGTCATTCAGCAGCATCAACCTACTAGTGGTTCCTTCTCCATAGGACCTTTCTCCTATCTGTCCCTTGACTCAGATTTTTGCTTGGAGTTCCTTTTCCCCTTCCTTTATCAAGCTGTTCTACTTACCATAAAACCCAACTGTGGTCCTTCCTCTGTTTTTCTGTCTATATAACTCTCTGTATACAGTGCTATTATATATATATATATAATATATAATATATAATATATATATATATATATATATAAACCATTACTGTCTACCCTGGGGGTTCTCCCATTTCCCTAACACCCATTATCCATCTTAATCTTTTGTGCCCTCTCCCTCCCCTCCCCTGTTTTCTTCCTCCTCCCCTTCTCTTGCTCTATGGTTCAGTTCTGTTGGTTGTTTCAAATATTTCATATACGTTTGTTTGTTTTTTCCTATATCCTTCATATAAGTGAGACCATTCTACTTTTCTCTTTTCCTTTCTGGCTTATTTCTGCTAATATGATTCCTTCTAGCTCCATCCATGTTGCTGCAAATGACTTATGTTTGTCTTCTTTGATTAATGCATGATATTCCAACTTGTACATATACAACATTTTTTTTTCAGCCATTCATCAGTTTGGGGACATTTGGGCTGTTTCCATATCTTGGCAATTGTAAACAGTGCTTGCACATACAGGTGTTCTTTTTAATTAGTGTTTTAATGTCCTTTCGGTAGATTCCCAGTAGTGGGATTGCTGGGTTGAATGGTAATTCTGCTTTCAATTGTTTGAGGGTCCTCCACACAGCCTTCGAAGTGGCTGGACCAGTTTGCACTCCCACCAACAGTGTAAGAGAGTTCCTTTTTCTCCACATCTGCGCCAACACTTGTTGTCCTTTTTAAAAAATATGGGCCATTCTTACTGGTGTAAAATGGTCTCTTATTGTGGTTTTAATTTGCATTTCCCTGATTATTAGTAATGTGGAGCATTCTTTCATATGCCTATTATTCATCTGTATTTCCTCTTTGGTGAAGTGTCTTTTTAGTTCTCACCATTTTTTGAGTGGACTTTTTGCTTTGTTTTTGTTGAATTGTGTGAGTTCTTTGTGTATCTTTGTTATCGGACTCTTACCACTTGTATGGAGGGCAAAAATTTTCTCCCAGGCAGTTGGATTTCTTTTTGTTTTGCTTATTCTGTTTTGCTGTACAGAAGCTTTTTAGTTTGATGTAATCCCAGCTGTCTATGTATTCCTCCATTTTTTTTTTTTTTTGGCCAGCTGTAGATGTGTCCAGAAATGAATTTCTGAAGTGTAATTCATGGAGGATTTTGCCCAGGTTTTCCTCTATGTATTTTGGGGTTTCAGATCTCACATCCAAGTCTTTTATCCATTTTGAGCTGATTTTTGTACAGGGTGTGAGTGTGCTATCTTAGGTGTTTTTTTTTTTTTTTTTGGCATGTCATGGTCCAGTTTTCCCAGCACTATTTAAAGTAAGAAGCTGTCCTTGTTTCAGTGTATGTTTTTTGCCACTTTATCGTAGATTAGTTGACCATATATGTGTGTGTTTATTTCTGGACACTTGATTCTGATTCATTGGCCTATTTGTCTGTTTTTGTACCAGTATCATGCTGTCTTAAATTATTATGGCTTTGTAGTATGGTTTGAAGTCTGGGATTGCAATACTTCCATTCTCTAGTCTGTCAAGAGGGTTGTGGCATTCTCTAGTCTGTCAAGAGGGTTTGGGGTCTTTTGTTGCTCCATATGAATTTCAGTAATTTTTGTTTTATCTCTTTAAAATACATCATTTGGATCTTTATTGGATTTGCTTTGAATCTGTAGATTGCTTTTGGTAGTATGGCCATTTTGATAATGTTGATTCTTCTAATTCATGAACAGGGAATGTCTTTCCACTTTTTAACGTCTTCTTTTATTTCTTTTAAGAATGTTTTGTAGTTTTCTTTGTATAGATCTTTCACATATTTTGTTAGGTTAATTCCCAAGTATTTAATGTTCTTTGGTATGATGGTAAATGAAATATTTTTTTAAATTTCTTCTTCTTCTGATTGATCCTTTGCATATATGAATGCTATTGATTTTTGTGTGTTGATATTGTATCCAGATACCTTACTGAGTTGATTTATTATTTCCATTAGCTTTTTTGTGGATTTTTTTGGTTTCTCTACATAGAGTATCATATCATCTGCATATAATGATAGCATTATTTCTTCTTTCCCTATTTGAATTCCTTTTATGTCTTTCTCTTGTTTTATTGCCCTAGCTAGGACTTCCAGAACTGTGTTGAAAAGGAGTGGAGAAAATGGGCATTCTTGCCTGGTTACAGATCTTAACTGAAATTGTTTCAGTTTTTTCCTGTTGATGATGATATTTGGTGTGGGTTTGTCGAATATAGCTTTTATTATGTTGAGGTATGTTCCTTTTATTCCAATTTTTTCCAGGGCTTTCATCATCAATGAATGCTGAACTTTATTGAATGCTTTTTCTGCATCTATTGATATGATCATATTGTTTTTGTTTTATTCTTTGTTGATGTGATGGATTATGTTGATTGATTTTCGGATATTGAACCATCCCTGTGCCCCTGGGATAAATCCCACCTGGTCATGGTGGATAATCCTTTTTATGCATACAGTGCTATTTTTATACTTAACACAACATGTATTGAACCAAATAAAACTGCAATGTTCAGTAATTTTTTCCAAAACAATAATAATTCCATAGTAGTCCTACCTAAATGCAATAGTTATTTTTATTTCTCTTTTTATTAAACTCTAAGCATGTTCAAGTGAGAACTCTAACTCATTCTTATTTATATTCTGAAACTTTTTCTAAGCACTATGAGTATGACATATCCATTAAAATGCTAGAGGAATAAACAAATGAATGAACAAACTTTAGTTCACTCATTTATTTATATACAACTTGAAAATTGACATCCATAAAGAATTATTTTGATACAGGAAAGAAGCTTTATTTTGCTTAGTCTCGTAAGGAATACACACATTTGCATATTCACAAGGTAGGTAAAATTCATGAACACATAGCTAGTATTTTGAAATAATGATCTTTCTAAAATATTGCTTTACTGGTTCTTTGAAAAAATAAATAAAATTGACAAACCCCTGGCAAGGTTTACAAAGAAAAGAAGAGAGAAAACTCAAATAAACAGGATCATAAACAAAAACGGAGATATTACAACAGACCCAGCAGAAATCCAAAAGATAATTAGAGACTACTACGAACATCTATATGCAAACAAATCCAGCAACCTGGAAGAGATGGACAAAATCCTGGAACAATACAGTCATCCAAAATTGAACAAAGAAGAAATAGAAAATTTAAACAGGTCAATCACAAGCAGTGAAATTGAGGCAGTCATCAAAACTCTCCCTTAAAAAAAATAGCCCAGGTCCTGATGGTTTTACAAATGAGTTCTACCAAACATTCAAAGAGGAACTAACACCGGTACTATTAAAACTCTTTCAAAAAATTGAGAAAGAAGGAAAACTACCAAATACCTTCTATGAAGCAAACATTACACTAATTCCAAAACCAAATAAAGATAGTGCAAAGAAAGAAAACTATAGACCAATCTCCCTAATGAACACAGATGCAAAAATTCTAAACAAAATCCTGGCAAACTGAATCCAACATTGCATAAAAAGGATCATCCATCATGACCAAGTGGGATTCATCCCAGGGACACAGGGATGGTTCAACATTCGAAAATCAATCAACATAATCCACCACATCAACAAAGAGAAGAACAAAAACCATATGATCATATCAATAGATGCGGAAAAAGCATTCAATAAAGTTCAGCATCCTTTCATGATGAAAGCCCTGGAAAAAGTTGGTATAAAAGGAACATACCTAAACATAATAAAAGCTATATATGACAGACCCACAGCAAATATCATCCTCAATGGGGAAAAACTGAAACCATTCCAATTAAGGTCTGGAACCAGGCAAGGATGCCCACTCTCTCCACTCCTTTTCAACATAGTTCTGGAAGTCCTAGCTAGGGCAATGGGACAGGAGAGGGACATAAAAGGAATCCGAATAGGGAACGAAGAAATAAAGTTATCATTATACACGGATGATATGATTCTCTATGTAGAGAACCCAGAAAAATCAACAGAAAAACTGATTGAAATAATAAACCGATTTGGTAAGGTAGCTGGATACAAAATCAACACGCAAAAATCAACAGCATTTCTATACACAAAGAATCAATCAGAAGAAGAAATTAGAAAAAACACCCCATTTACCATTGCACCAAAGAAAATCAAATACTTGGGAATTAACCTAACAAAAGACGTAAAAGACCTATACAAAGAAAACTATAAAACATTCTTAAAAGAAATAGATGATGTAAAAAAAAAATGGAAAGACATTCCCTGTACATGGATCGGAAAAATCAACATTATCAAAATGGCTATACTACCAAAGGCCATCTACAGATTCAATGCAATAAAGATCCCAATGACATATTTTAAAGAGATAGAACAAAAATTAATGAAATTCATATGGAACAACAAAAGACCCCGAATAGCCAAAACCCTTTTGACAAACAGAAGAGAGAATGGAGGTATTACTATTCCAGACTTCAAACTGTACTACAAAGCCATAATACTTAAAACAGCATGGTACTGGTACAAAAACAAACAGACCAATGGATCAGAATTGAATATCCAGAAATAAAACCACACATATACAGTCAATTAATCTTTGACAAAAGGGCAAAAAACATACCCTGGAACAAGGATAGCCTCTTCAGTAAATGGTGCTGGGAAAACTGGATCAAAACTTGTAAAAAGATGGACCAGGATAACACCCTCACACCCTGTACAAAAATTAACTCAAAATGGATAAAGGACCTGGAAGTGAGACCCGCAACCATAAAATACATAGAAGAAAACCTGGGCAAAACCCTTCATGAATTTCACCTCAGAAATCCATTTGGGGAAATAACTATGGCCGGCAAAAAAATGAAGGAAAACATAAACAGCTGGGACTATATAAAACTAAAAAGTTTCTGTTCAGCAAAAGAGACAATAAACAAAACAAAAAGAAACCCAACCAACTGGGAGAAAATTTTTGCCCTCCAGACAAGTGACAAGGGTCTGATAACAAAGATCCACAAAGAGCTGCTCCTACAGCTCAGCAAAAACAAAGCAAAAAACCCAATCAAAAAAATGGGGAGAAGAACTAAAAAGACACTTCACCAAAGAGGAGATACAAATGGCTAATAGACATATGAAAAAATGCTCCACTTCACTAATAATCAGGGAAATGCAAATTAAAACCACACTGAGATACCATCTTACACCAGTAAGAATGGCCCACATAAATAAAATAGACAACAACAAATGTTGGCGCTGATGTGGAGAAAAAGGAACTCTCTTACACTGCTGGTGGGAGTGCAAACTGGTCCAGCCACTATGGAAGACTGTGTGGAGGACCCTCAAACAATTGAATGTGGACTTACCATTCGACCCAGCAATCCCACTACTAGGAATATACCCAGAGAACATGAAGACATTAATTCAAAAGGACACATGT